>JANRGW010028753.1:0-27294 GCA_024733675.1 Psilopsiagon aymara
CATCCCTCCCAGAGCAGAGGGAAGAAAAAGGGGGAAGTGAGTGAACAAACTGCGTGGCTGATTTATGGCTTAAACCACGACAGCATTCAATGTTTTTGTGTTTTTAGATGCCTGGTACAATATCATGCCAAGGGATCCTGGCTTCATTATCTCAACTTCTTCAAAACCCATGGATCATAACAATCTGTATGAAATTATGAAATGAATGTGGGAGTCAGTTATTACTGCCATACAGAAAGCTGCTGTTTCTATGCACTGTATCATGAAGTAGGTTATAGTGTAAAATCTGGTGGTCCTAAACCTTGGACTCCAGTGTAAATTAGGAGCTAAAGTCTCTGTGCCTTTATCCATAAGCATCTAAATTCCAAACTGCAGATTTCCCTGCATATGTAAACACAGGTGTTTTCATGCACTGGAAAGAAAACTAGATCCAAGCAGCTAAATGCTTTAGTTTAGCTTAATAAGCAGAGATAGCTGCTTTATCTTAAATCAGAGATAAAGTAGGGAGGTGAGTAAATCAATCCCTGGAAGGTCCTGATCTATTGGGCATGCTTAGACCAAACCTAGCAAACACTGTCAGTTCTGTACTCAACCCAAAGCAGTGAATCTCAACACAGATTATGGCTTTTTTCCTTTTTTTTATCTTGGGAGACTCTTATATTCAAAATGTGTGAGGAGGCTTAGACACTGTGACTGGAAAGCATTTCCTTTCCTGAACCCTCTCACCTAAATGCCCTCAAAAACTGCCTACAAAAATAGAGTCTTTTGCTTATTTTCACTCTTGAATTCTTTCCTGCACAGCTTAATAGGACAGACAGAGGGTGGCTGCCTCAGTGCAAGGTCTATGGAGTGGTAAATGCAGTCTTCTCTGTGTAGGCGAGTTGGCATGCTGGCAAATGAACTACACGAAGCTTTCAATTCTGAGTAACTGCATTAAACACCACGCTGCCTGCAAAGTTTGTTTCTCTTTACTGACAGTACAAGTTGTATCAAAAGCTTAAAATTAGCTTCAAAATTTTCTTCCTGGGGAAAGGGAGGTCAGAGCGGAGTCTGCCTGTCTGGTAATTTTCCACTGAAGCAGTCACTGTGACTGTCCCTTGAACACCACAATTTGATTTCTGCAAGTGAGCATGACACAGGCTGGTCTAAAACACAAAGAAATGTGGCTGGCACCAATCAATTCACTATCCCTTAATCAGATCTGATAAGTCTCTCCAAAAAAGTAACATTTATTTTAAGTAACGATGCATGGATGCATCTGCATCCATGAAGGTTTGTAATCAAGACAAAGCCAGTGTTACCTAATCCACCTTACGGTAGCTGCCATAAATTGTCAGTCATAAACTGTACCAGCTATAGCTACTGGGAATAAAAAATCTGAATTAACAGCCAAATGCTTCAGCTCATGATTATGTGTCAAAATATAATCCACAGCTAATTTCAATGGTTTTTCAAAGTTAATATATGGGGAAATGTTGTAGGCTGGGATGCAGGGAGATTCGAAAGGTTGAAACCTATATGGAATTTTGCTGAGTCCTGGTCAGAGAGGCAGTGCCAACATTTGATGTCGAAATTACAAGAGGAAAAAATAGATTTGAGACTACGCTGAAGGAACATGATTGATGAGTGCAAGTATGAAAAGCCAGAATAACACAGTGACATCAGTGAAAATCTTTGCAATGACTCCAGTGAGACCTGGATCAGTTAGCAACTGCAATGTTGTGTCCACCACAGTGCTTATCAACAGTCACTATTTATATCTACATCTAAAGCCTAAATTCATATGAAACAAATGTCACGTAAAACTACTCAAAAAACAGAAAGAAGCCAAAGCAACTAAAAAACCAAAATGCAGATAAATATGCCACATTAATTCCAGGTAGAGGTGATATCTTCTTTGATACATGACATGAAAAATTTTCAAGCAGAGGAATATAGAATAAAAGATGCTGAAGATTGTGGGATCTTCTCAGAAAGAAGTGCAGTTCAAGGAAGGAACATGCAGACAGCTGAAGTCAGAATGGAGCTGAATGGAATTAATCCAAGTTATCACAATTTCTGTGAAACTTCAGGGGTGTGGAGTATGTGAATGGTGGAAACCCCTTGCAACATTGGGGTTTGGACTAGATGATATCTAAAGGTCCCTTTCAATCCAAAGCATTCTGTGATTAGTAGCATAATCATATCTACTTTATTTTCTGCAAACCCTGGTCAAGAACAGAGCTCTACGTTTTCAGAATTGTACAAAGACACTGTGATCCTATCCTTGTAGTTTGTTATCCAGTTAAACAAAAGGAGCCTTAGAATGTCTTCAGTTTTACTATAGATGACACAAGAAGCTTGCATAGAAGCCAGGATTCAGCCCCTTTTGCATTCCTCACTTTCCACCAGAGCATTCATCCTTCTCAGATACATGTTCAGAATCAAGAGTTATTGTGAAAACTTAGAATTATAGGAATGGAAGGGGAAATAGAAGGATCACAGAATTTTTTTGTTAGTCATGCAACCTTCACACAAGGTTGTTACAATACTCATAGCATTGCTGTTCAATAGATTTTTTCTGATTTGTAGCCTGAATCTTCCATACTTTCTTCATTGCTTCAGCTCAAGAGCATCAGCCTTTGTTTACTGCTATCAGACAAGAAGGTAAGATCATTTCCTTCCTCCTTTCAGCTGAAGGGATTTTCTGTATTTGAAGACTATTTTCCTATTCCGGTTAGACTTTTCTTCTGTAGACTAAACAATCCCTATTCATTCAATTTTTTATCAAACTGTCTAGATTGCTAATTGCTGGTCTCTGGTCTTCTTCCAGTTTGTCCCCCTCTTGCTTATAGCACAGACCACAAAACTGAACAACGTACTCAAGCTAAAGCCAGCTGAGAGCATCTCCAAGCAACAAAAAATACCACTCAATTCCCTTTCTTAGCAGCAAAGGTGCACTCTTCCTTACTTTCTTGGCCTTAAAGAAAGATAGGAAACAAGTTAGTCTTTTAATGTCACCTTTTTTGCTCAGCTTGCCTGCCTTTGGCACAGGACAAAGAGCAGCTTGCAACAAGCTGTATTTAAAGCTAGCCCAAGAAATTTCTCTAAGCGGTAAAGCTTAGTACATTGGAGAGCCAACATACCAAAACAGACATGTTCCTTCCAGCACCATGAAATACACACACAGTAGTCCTTTATGCTGTGCAAAGGTGCCAGCATTTTGCAGTTCTTCTAGGATCTCAGCACTACTCTCCCTTTTATGAGCTTTCATAACCCAAAGCTGATAGACAACTGACGGAGAGAAAGTGAACAAGAGGCTAAATCTTACTCAAATCTTATTCTCTCTGGGGTCAGAGAGAAGCTGCTACTTTCAAACATATGGCTTTAATGTCACTGGCAATTCCCAAGTCTCGATTGTCATATGTTAAATATCATATGTTGAATATTGCTCCTTTTCAAGGAAAAAACCACTGATGGACCAGTACAAGTTCAAAGCTCTTAGAATTTCTTAGCACATGTCCATGTTCCCTTTTTCCAGTCATCGGGAACCTCACCTGACTGCCATGATTTTTCAAATACGATGGACAGTGACTTAGCAACTTCATTTGCCAGCTCCTTCAGGACCCACAGATGAATTCCATCAGGTCCCATGGGCTTGTATACATTCAGGTTCCAAAGATGGTCTTGAACCAGGTCCTCTCCTACAGTGGGCCCAGGGTCTTCATTCTCACAGTTCCTGTGTCTGCCTTCCAAGCCTTGGGTGGTGTGGTCAGAGCATTTGCTGGTGGAGACTGAGGCAAAGAAGTCATTAAGAACCTCAGCCTTCTCCAAATCCAGGGTAGCCAGTTCTCCTGAGACCTACCAGAGAGGACCCACATTGTCCCTAGTCTGTCTTTTATTTCCAATGTACCTATAGAATCCCTATCCATTTCCTTTCACATCCCTAGCCAAGTTTAATGCTAAGTGGGCCTAAGCCTTCCTGACCTGGTCCCTAGCTTCCTGGACAACATCCCTGTATTCTTCCCAGGCCGCCTGTCCTTGCTTCCACCTTTTATAAGCCTCTTTTTTCCTTTGACGTTTCCTCAGCAGCTCCTTATCCATCCAGGGGGGTCTCCTGGCCCTCCTGCAGCACTTCCTTCTAGTTGGGATGCAACACTCCTGAGCTTGTATCAGGTGATCCTTGAATATCAACCAACAGTCTTCGGCTCCCCTGCCCTTTAGGGCTATATCCCATGGAACCTTACTGAGCAGGTTCCTGAAGAGCCCATAGTCTGCTCTCTTGAAGTCCAGGGCAGTGAGCTTGCTGTACACTCTTCTCACTGTCCTGAGGATCTTGAATGCAACCATCTCACGATCACTGCAACCAAGGCTGCCCTGGAGAATCACATTTCCAACCAGGCCTTCCCTGTTGGTGAGCACGAGGTCAAGCATGGCACCTCTCCTTGTTGGCTCCTCTGTTACTTGCAGAAGGAAGTTCTCTTCCACACAATAGAGGAACTTTCTGGATTGCTTGTGCAGCGCCGTACCATCCCTCCAACAGATATCAGGGTGGTTGAAGTCCCCCATGAGAACAAGGGCCTGCGAGCGTGAGACTGTTCCTATCTGTCTACAGAGTGCTTCATCCACAGAGTCCTCTTGGTCATGTGGTCTGTAACAGATCCCCACAATAATGTCTCCCATTGCTGTTCTTTCTTTAACCCTTACCTACAAACTCTCACCTGTCCCCAGACAGAGTTCCATACTCTCCAGCCTATCCTGAACATAAATAGCAACTCCCCCTCCCAGCCTACCAGGCCTGTCTTTTCTAAAGAGCCTGTAACCTTCCATTCCAACACTCCAGCCATAGGAGCCATCCCACCATGTTTCTGTGATGCCTATGATATCATACCCCCTCAGATGTGCACACATCTCTAATTCCTCTTGTTTGTTCCCCATGCTATGGGCATTTGTATAGAGGCATCTGAGCCGAGCTCTAATTGAAGCTGGCTCATTGGCTGGAGCAGCTGGAATATCTCTACATTGTTCCGAGCATTTATTATAGGTGCTGACAACTTACTGGGTGTGTTGGGATGGAAAGATGCCCCCCTCCCCCAACACATCTAGTTTAAAGCATCCTTGACCAGTCTGGCAAGCCTCCCAAAACTGCTCCTCCCCTTCATTGTCAGACCAGCTCCACCAGCCTCCAGTACACCCGTTTTACTAAATTGACTCCCCTCTTCAAGATACCAAAACCCCTGACTACGGCACCACCCTTCTAACCATTTATTAATCTGGCCAATCCTCCTAGCCTTTTTAAGGTCTTCCTCTTGATCCTGGAGAATTGATGAAAAGACAATCTCAGCTCCAGAGCTCATAACCACCTCTCCCAAGGCTCTGTAGTTCTTCTTTGTGCTCTCTGGGCTACTGCTATCTATATCAGTAGCACTCACATGGATCACTAGAAGTGACTAGAGCAGGCAGCCTCTCTGCAACATCCCTGATCTGAGCCCCTGGTAAGCCACACACCTCCCTTGAGACTGGGTCAGGCCGACAGATGGGCGCCTCTGTTCCTTTCAGAGTAGAGTCCCCTACCACTATGACCCGCCGCTTCTTCCTGGCAGCACCAGTAGTGATCTTCTTTACCAGTGCATCAGCCGGTTGCTCCTGGAGCGGGTGTGTTTCCTTCTCAGCCCCCTGCAGGACAGCAAAGCAGTTCTGGGTGGGGACAACAGATTTAGGAGGAAACCCCTTGCTTTTAATTGTCCTCATCCTCCTTTTTTTGGTTGTTTTTATTTTTTTCTTTGTTACTATTTTTTATTACTATTTTTTTGTTGCTACTTCCTTCCTCCATGAGCTCCAGTGGACACTTGAGGCCCCTGCACAGTTTGGGCCTGGAGCAAGCAGTGCTGCTTCCTCTCAGCTTCTCTGAGTTGTTTCAGGCTATGAAGATCTTTCAGCCTATAAATAATCATTTCAGAGATAGTAAAAAGTTGGCAAAGAAAGGATAAAAAAGCCAGCTGAAACATACTTAGGCCACATTAAGAACAGTCATCTTAGAGAAGTACAATAATTTGTAGTTCAAGTAATTTCAGAAATTGTGCCAACTTTAGTAGACTACTTTTTCTAATTACCTCTATATTCAGTTCTAGGAATCCTCATTGTTATACCATTCCATGCAGCAATTTTCATCAGCAGAGCTCAAAACATATTATGAATGTCCTCACTAGCGTGAGATTTCCTCATTCAAAATCCACCAAGATCAGTGAAAAAGTACCTCTCAGCCACATGGTTGCAGTTCCACTAACTAGCAAGTGATCTATTCTATCTAGTACCTGGAGGGTGTTAAACAGTCATCCATTGGCCAAGCACTATCATTGCAGTTTGCAATATAATCGGGCTAGAACAATGTGGACCATTGCAGTGAATGTCAAAATAAGGCCAAGTTTACCAACAGTAGAACTTTAATATAAATGTCAATAGAGATCTCTACTTTTCACTGTTGTCATTCTAATGGTATACAACTATATTCAGTATTTCAGGATTTGGCCTAAATGACAAGGCCAGTTCCCTTCTTTAAGGTTGATCCACATGAACTGGCTCATACTACCAAAGGACTCCTTAGAAACTTCAGATTCTGTACATTTGCATAATAGCCTTGTTTTGACCCATGAAAAACTGCACAGTGTTTACTAAATTTGACAGAATGGGTCAATAGTCCCCTTAATGTAGAGGGAACATCCTAATTATCGGAAGTCTCTAGCATCCTCTGGCCTTTTGAATAGCTGCAGAGCTTGCCCCAAGTCTCAGCTCTGGTCTTTTTTTCCTTAACTTATGTCTTCCAGTCACTGTCCTCTGCAATACAGCAAACTTTATGGGCAACAAATGGACAAGTTTTCCATTACCTGGAATTTGGGTCAGTAGTTAGAGGTTTAGCGAGAGACGCAGAAATATGAAGTGAAATTGTCGGGGCAAGTGGGGGGGGAAATTAAGAGGATCAGTTCATTAGATCAGTCTCAGCAAACCTCCAGGCAGAGTTCTGGCAGAAAAGTTATGTCAGTGGTCATCTCTTCCTGATTCAAGTTCAAAATGCCTTCTCATGTTCACATGCTCAGCAAAAAGCAAACTGCATGGGTAAGTAGCTTAAACAGAAAAAAGCTCTATCATATTAATCAGTTAAAAAATTAATCTAGAGTTGAAATAACATTTCTACTTCAGTGGTATAGAAATGTAAACCATCTCAATTTTCCCAGGTTTGGGGTTTCTCTTCAGTAAGCATTGCAAAGCTGAAGTAACACTTTAGTCCTCATCTGCTGTAATGCAGATAACAAAGTAATGGTTTGCAATACAAATACACAGCTTGAAGCCTAAATGTGTTTTGTGGGCTTAAACACAGCTTACAGATACCTCAGTCCTCTGTATGGGGCAATGCATAACAATGCCAATGATGGAAGAAAACAAAACAGTGAAAATACTGTTTGCAGAAGGCATGATTTCCCTGGATTTCTTGATTTCTCTTCTGCTTGCTGCACCAGGCAGCTACAAAAGGCTGTGTAGCCATGCCATTGCCCTGTAACCTCTTCTCTGGACAGTATATGCAGAGGAACAATCCCTAGTTTATTTCTAGATATCCTAATTTACTTGAGCACTAACATAAGCATCTTGTGACTGTGTTTTATTGCAAGAACCAGGCTGGGCCCTGCTGCTCAGTGCGGCTACTTAGAAAGCATTCACCCTCCTTGCTTTTCACAGCTTGTCAGTAACCCTGAGAAGATGCAGTGAAAACCTCCTGTGTCTGCTTTCTTGACTCTGAACATGAATTATCTCTGGCTCTGTTCATTTCGTTATTTTGTGTTTGCCTCCACAACCATTACAGCATTTGTAAACTCATGAAAATCAAACTGACTGCATGCCATCATTCATCATCTCAGTAGTGACTATGAATGAATAAGAGAACGCAACATGCAATGCTATTTGTAGAAACTTATTTTCAATTTGCATATGCAAGTATCCACATTGGTTGTGACACTGTCCAACCACAGGCAACAACACTATGTGATCCATGTGACATGTCATCTCTCTGATAATGTAGAAGTACAGAATCTGTCCTACCAGCAAAACTGGATTTGTTAGATGCAGTTCCAACATCACATCTATAATAATTTTCTATCATCAGCCTAAGTGAATACGTTTAAATAATGAGCATTGTTCAAGGAAATTACTTACTTATTTTTAATATTTTTGAGGCAGAAAAGTGAGACTAGACTTTTTGAAGAGATTATTCTTGCCTGGTGCCTTATTTGTAGTACCCGAGTGCTACTTTTCATTCTGATTAAATAAGCAAAGTTTCAATTTGTCTGTGGTCTTCTAGCATCTAGCTACCAATCATGATTTGATTCCTCTATGAACATAACTAATTTCTACATCTATATTCTTCTGACACATTTAAAAAATACACTTTTATTTCTTCAGAGGCAGAAGAATAACTCAAGAGTTTTCTTCAGGCTGACCACAGGAACCTCTCCTTCAGCTTCTCTGAGTTGCCACATTCATCAAAAAGCTTCAAATTCTCAACCAAGCAGGCTTGAACAGTAGTCTGATCACGGGATGGGAACTGCCTTTTGTTTATGTCTACAAAACATGGATCTTCATGAGATACACCATCCTGGAATTTATTCTCAGTGCAGACAGTTTAGAGGGCCTACTTCCAATTAACACCTTGGTAAGCAAGATCAAAACCAGGCCTTTCCTGCCAAACTATTTTAATAGTTATATAAAGCTTGATTCAGGGATAAAATTTTTAAACACATGTATTTTAAGTACACAGGGAGTGAAAGGAATTCCCAGAGTACATAGCCACTTTTGAAGAGAGGTGCATGTTTCTTAAGGGGGACGATCAGTATTTATCTATGCTATTGATGGTGATACTGCATTTTCAATCAGCTCTTATTTTCCCCTTAATTGTTCTGTCAACCTGTTTGGAATCTCATCTACCTTCCTCATTATGGCCTTCAGAGGGAGAGCTGCTACCACACTGAGAGTCAAGAGCAGATCATGTCCCTCATTTAGAACCAACACATCTTTCCACAGTCCACTAATTGCATGGCAGCTCAGGCTCATTTGTCTTCCCAGATCGTTAAAATTCATCACCATGCTCTGTGAGCTCTCACTCCTGCCCTTGGATGGGCAGCTGTAGATTATTTAGCCAGACCAATCCCTAATGTTTTTAACTAGGAACTGACCCCAGCACCTGAGCACCTGCTGGGCTCTTAGTCTCTGTCATGTTAAAAGAATGCACAGAAGGACCTGCACCATCAAAAGCATCTTGCTGCATTACATTAAATATTGATAAAAAAATATGCAAATTGTTTATTGATCTTCTCCAGGAAGGGCTGAGATAATGAGAGAGGGGCTGTTTGAGATGATGCTCGGGATTCTTAACTTTCTTTTTTTTTATGTTAGACTGTTGTTGGTAGCTGAAGTTAATGAGGTCTTTTGGTTCACTCAGTATTTCAGACCTTACTACTGGTCTGAAGAAAAAAGAAATCAATGCACCTTTATTGCGCATCACTTCCAGCAAGTGCCCTGAAAAGGGCAGGAATATTTGTACAGGTGCAGTGCCAGCACTCCTTACTAGTTTTACCTGGACTGCTCTGGTTAATATTGTACTACTCTAAATCATCTTATCTTCCATTGTATTTGTTTTCCAAGGATCAGAAGTTGTTGCTCACACTGTCTCCACCTTCTTAGTAGCTCAGTATATAATTAATATTCAGAGACCAGTTGGTTTTCCTTTCCCTTTTGCTGATAGCATTAACTTCATTACATATGCTTCCTACCCTTTATGTGATTGATATATGACAGCTTTCAGTCATCTTTCATCCTCAGGGTGGAAATTTCTTCACATTCACATATTTGGCACTTTTTTTTTTTTTTCCCCCTTTTTTTCTGTCCTATCTCTTCCTCAAATTTTTTTTTGGGGGTGCTCTCTGATGCCTCAGGGGAGTAAGCAACAATTAACCCAAAGCACCTGGACCAGAGCATTGTTGTCCCCAAACCGACCATCAATTTAACACAAATCTGTCACGCCTGGTTTACCTGCAGGATGTTGCTTTTGCACCCCCATCAAGCCTAATTCCAGACAGAAACACTGCCAATGTGGCCACAGAAAGTCTCCCTCTGCAATCAGGCCCCATTAAATAAATTCCTGGAGTGTCTGCATCATGTCTAGGAAACAGCAAGAAGCAGGTCACAAGGGTTTGCCATCACAGAGTCCAGGCTGCAATGACTGTCATTCCAGAGTGGCACTGATTTGAAACAGAGCCTCCCTTTCCAAAAAAGCCAAAGAATAAGCATCAAATTATCATCATAACTATTTACCTTTCCTTAGGGTTTGGATGAGCCTGTCCAAGTGTTACTGTATTAGGAGCTGCACAAAACCATATTAAGCTGCATCTTTACTCCCAAAAGTTTACTGTTTTTCAGGTGAACAGAGCAGATACAATGTGATCTGAATGTGAGAGCGACTGGTAGCAGGCAAAGATCTCAGGTTTCTCCTTTGCTGCACAGTCCAAACATATACCACCCTGGGTAGCACTCAGGAGACAGGGAAGAACAGGGCTACAACTTCTTTGCCTTTCATTTTTTTCCCCTTAATAACCTGCATAGCACAGAAACAGAATGAGAAAGCAAGTAAAGGCATAGAACTCAGGTGTTACAGTCTGCCACTGCGGTCCTTGGGCCATCAGTTTCTCCATGGGCAGTTTTGCAGGTGTCTTTAGCAGGGGATGCCATCCTGATCTGTACTTTGAAAAGGAACAGCCTTTTTTGCTACAGAAAGGTTTTGTCACAGAAAGCTAAATCCTATGGAAGGCATTTCCAACACAAGCAGGCAGCCTTAAGGAGAGGTGGATAGTACTCTCAGTAAAGAGACAACTGTCATCACAGAGACAACATCTGAGGACGATGTACCTAAATGGGATGGCCAGATTAAATCTTGCATCTGTCATACCCAAGTTCAGGTCCTTACTGTGTAAATTTAAGAGTAAGCTGGAGTTCAAAACTTTGTTGTAGCTTGATCCAGGGGTCTAATCCTGGATATACCTGTATTCTTAGTACTCCTGACACACGCAAATATAACTTTACAAACACTATGAACTCTCTTGACAGTCTGCAATGTGAAAATAAATACTTCAACACCATATTTTTGTCTAAATCTTCTAAAGATTTGGATATAGAAAATCTGAACTATAAAATCTAAACTATAAAATCTCAACTATGCTATACCTAGAAGCAGTTACCTCACAGCACTTACTAAAGATATTGTAATTCCTACACTGAATATATTCTGAGATTTTGTGTTTTTCTATATCAGCTAAGATTATGGGAGAAAGATTTTACTTGAGCTATGCTTTATCAAGGAAAATACTCAGCTGAGAGCTTGAAAAATTTGGTTTTCCAGAGTAAATCAGGAAAAAAGAAATAAACAGTAGTGCAAAATTGGACGGAAGAACAAAGTCATTGGTGTGATTGATGGACTACACTTCATTTTCAAGATTGATGCCATGCTATTGTGTATGTCAGGGTACAACAGACCTGAATTATTAATTGCTCTACAATTCCCTTCTCTGAATGATACACTCCCTCAGAGCTCCTCTGAATGTATATTCTGTACATATAAAGCAAGAGCAAAAGCATTGCTGCATTCCCAGATAAACAGAAGCATTTTTAGGTTTGACAATATTTCGCTGCCCCCACCAACAGAAAGAACTAACCAATTTAAAATTGCTAACCAGCAAGGAAAACATTTTTTCACCATCTCTTTCACAGCAGAGTATTTAATTATAAATTTATGCAAACAAAAATTTCAGAGCTCTCACTGCTCCAGCCGTCTGTTGCCTGAGGTGCTTTCAAGCCCACAACTGCAGAACAGAGGGGGTGGAATAGAGCCCCAGCATTTCAGACAATCAGCTTTGAAAGCATGTTATTGCCTGTTTACTTGTATGAACCTATTCATTTTCTATGTTTCAAACAAGATTCATTCGCTTGAGCACTGTTGTTTTGGTTTTTTTTAATGGCCATTTATTCAAAAAATGAAGACCTATGAAAATAAGAACAAAAGCAAGTGGGAGACAATAGAAGGAAGCCGTTAAATGGGACCAAGGAAATACTCTTTTTTATTATTAACTGCCTGTATTGGAACTGAAAACACAGACAAAGGACCTCTTGGTCATACCTCTGCAGACTGAGAATAAAGCTGCTGAAGTCACTGCATCTGTTAAAGAACCCAGAATAAGCTCAAGATATCTTTGTGCATCTTTACCATATTAACTGTATTTGCAGTTCAAAACCCTGATCCCCATTTAAAGAAAGGCTACTGTAAACATTTCTGGTGATGTAAACAGACCTCAAGGTAGGAGTAAACTACATTTATATCTACTGAATAACCCCTTTGAACAGTGAGAGTGGCACGACGTAGCCTTCACGTCAATAGAAATCAGATCTCAAATACCAAAGGCAGAAGAATGCAATAAACATGCTAATAGTTAGCGATAACAAACTTGTAAAACCATATGGTTTTAAGCAAAATCTTCCAGACAATCTTCCAGTTTGTAGTTCAGCTTTACAGATTAATGATTTTCAGGTGATGGTCGTACAACATGCTACAAGCTCTACAGGAGCTGAGGAGGACACCAACTTCACTTACTTTACTTCTGTACCTGTTTCAGCAGAGATGACCCCACTGAAACAGGGATTTTATCACAGTTTGGAACAAAACTTTCAAACCTTCTAGAAGATAGACAAGCTTTGAATGTGTAATCCAAGTTGAGCAGTACCACCAGCTGCCCAAGTACCACTGACACCAGAAGTGGCAGAAGCGCTTCTCTGGCTATGCTAGAGCTGCAGACCTAATGGACCCCAGACTATTTACGTGGTTGGCAGTCACAGGCTTGGAGCCCTGCACCAGCACCAGAAATTCTAGGAACCTCTACTCTGAGATGATTTCTCAGGGAAGACAGTTCAAAACTGGGAGCTGTGTGAATACTAGGGAACACGATTGATGGCAGTCTGACTGAAAAGCTGATAAGAATTATGAACTTGGGAGATTCCCAGAGCTTTGATGATATCTTAACTAGAAATAAGAGACCCTGACAAAAGGCTGGAAGCCCAGCTTCATCAGGAGCTACAGGATGAGTAGCTAGAAGTCTGGGCTTTCAGGCTGCCAAATCTTCTAGGAGCCCGTCTCTGAGACAGATCTGATCTGCTACCAGTTAAGTATGGAAGCTAAGGAACTGGCTCTCACAGTGTCCTCACATCTGCTGGTCAGGCAAGCCAGCAGGAAAAGAAAAGCCAAAAAACCTCTTGCTGTTCTCCATCTCCACAGATTATTTTGGATTTAACAAACAGGAATTTTCTGAAAGGAAATGATCCCATTGAAAAACATCAAACTGAGCCTAAACTCCACTCTCCTTAAGACAATGCAGCTACCTCTAGCAAACACACAGCTTCACATACACTTGAAGACAGAATAAAATGCTACTGAAAAGGCATTTTTTTTTCACAGGATTCCCACACTGCTTAAGAATTAGTGAGAAAACAAACTGTAACTGACAGATATTAATCACATCACTTAATACACAAGCACCAGGTGTGCTGGAGATGAGATTGCAGAAGAATTGATACAGAATAAAATTAATTGTTTTCAACTGTGTTTTTCACACAAGAAAACCCTCTAGCATGTATCCTTAGAATTTTTTTTTTTTTATAATCATTATTCGTTCTTTCAGCAATGAATTGTAATGTAATATTCTGAAGTCAGTCATTTGGACAGGAAAAATAAAGGTATGTTCAGGAATGACAAAATGCTGCTCAAAGAAGAGGAGTAACAACTCAAAAAAAAAAAAAAAAAAAAAAACAAAAAGAAGTATTATTGGCATCAACCCAGGTTGGGTTTGAGTTACCACGAAGGATGTGAGAAACCACAGAACAGGATCCAAGATGTCATGCATTAGCCCTAAGCCCCTCCAAGAGCAGAAGATGCTTTGCAGTTGTTTTTTCAGCACTCCAGTCTAAGCAACATAGCACAAAATAAAAAAAAAAAAAAAGAAAAAGGAAAAAAAAGAAAGAGTTACTTTGTGAACATTCCTCTCTCTGCAAAGAGACCTTTCTTGACTCCCTGGCTGAGAACCAGCTCATCTGTTTGGTTTTGTATTTGCAGGTAAGCATAGCAACAACTAGAGTGAGGTCACTGAAGAAATGTTTAGGTTATTGTAATCATTTCATCCTTTTGAAATATAACATGTCTTGCCAGCAAGGCCACACAACAGAGAGGCAAGATATTTGTTTAAGAGCAAGGGACCTCACTCTTCATTTCTGCTTGTTTTGCATTAATGTAGCTTAGCTGAGTTCTCTGGCATTGTTTGAAGATTTCTGAAGACAGACAGGATACCAGTGGTGCCAAGATCCAGTAAAATCTATACCATCATTTCTGGTGATTGAAGAAGCATGCATCCAGGAGAAAGACGGTTCTATCATGTTTTCCAACCACAGCTGCCAGGAGGAATGAGCAAGAAACTGATCCAAACCTTGACCTCCAGCAGCTTCAGATCAGCATCAGCTATTACCTATGCCCTTGATTATACCAATCAGAGTCACAAAGGTAGGGTTGCCCCCTTCCTGCCTTGGTCTTCAGCACTGGAAGATACTACGGCAGTATGGCCAGACAAAGCTTTAGACCTCTGCGGTGCCAGGGTAGCACCCACTGCTTCCAGGACAGCCTCTTGCCTGCAGACATTCTATAACCCCACAGTCAGCAGGACCAGCAGCATGGGGAGTTAGGAGAGATCTTTGCAGGGCAGAATTGATTCAGGTGGGACCTCCTAGGAGCACGATGTGATCCCAGGGCTCTCTGAGCTAACTGACCTTTTTATAGACAGATAGAACTCCCATTGACACCCACAGAAGGACAGCTCCGGTACTCTGCAGGAAAATGATGGATCCTGCTTTCCTTATTTGGATTTCTGCTGTACCTTTTGTTAGAGAGAAATAAACATTAACTTAACACTTGTATCACAGTGCTATCAGGCTCTTTCAGCACTCACAACAATAAAAGTAACATACACAGTTCTTGTTGTACTCTCCAGAAGAAACATATGTTATTTGTTGACTGGAAAATGGAAAACTGAAGCATACCAGCCTGCTCATGCTGCAAGGACCTGACTCAATATCCACTGCAGTTTTTTGTCATTGTCTTCAATAAGCTTTAGTAATCCAGGTTCATAGAATTACTGCTCTATTAATCAATGACAGAACTACAAGCTATTTTGCAATAAGACCTACAGTGCTGTTTACTGGTGATACACATTAAGTGGTGATAACCACTTTCTTTTTCTCTATTCCTCCTCTTCTGCTATTTTTTTATTTGTTTTAAAGAGAAATTTTTTCTTTTTGCCTATAACTCTGGAATTCAACAAGTGGAAACAGTAATTAGAATCAGACACTGAGATTTTAATGATAAGCATATTTCCAATTAAATAAAAAGCAGGCAAGTCAATCTGAAAAAAGTAAAACATAAATCACATTAAAGGTCAAGCCCTGACATAAACATCCCCTTTATTATAGCCACTGATTTTCAGTGGCATTCAGATATATGTCTAATGATAAGTTGATAACCATGCAAGAAAGAAAAATCAAGATCCACAGTGGAAATTCAAGCTGACACTCTGACCTTAACACATGCTGTGATGCTTTTGGAAAGGGAGGGAAAGGAGTAGCTTTTTTCCCAGCAGCATGAGTTGAGACAGCATTGCTATTCCATATTTTCCTGTCCTTCTTTACATAGGTATATTAAACATCGCTTAAATGTGTTCCAAGGTGGTTAAATGTTTTAAAAGAGGCAATTCCTTGCATTAGGCAGACTGCAATCAAAATTATTCCGTTTCATAATGAGAATGCTTTTATCCCTACAAAGTCTGCAAAAATTTATTTTATAGTGAGAACTCAGTCCTCTTAAAGAAAAAAAGAAAAAGGAGGGAAAAAAAATAAAGGGAAAAGCCAGCTTGTATTGCCTGTTGGTTTATCTCCAGTGATCCTTAAAATAACAGAAAATGTCTTTTTTAAATGCTCAGTTTCCATCAGAAGCTAAGCTTGCCAATATGGAAAACAAAACATGAGCTCCAAATCTTGCAAGGTCTGGAGATCTTGAATGTATGTTTTATTTTGATATTGCCATGAGTTGCTTAAATGCATAATGCTGATGAGATTGTTTGTCTGATTTTAATGCAGGTAATGTACTCTGAACTCAGTGATCCAAAAGAAAATTTCCCAGCAGGCCACACTTGACAAGCAGGTGTCACTCAATCATGCATGTTTTCACCTCCCTGAGAGGACAGATGGTCCCAGCATACTTAGCAATTCCATCCACTGTTGGCAGCCCCCTCTCCAATGCAGTACCATAATAAAGATGCTCTGAGATTTGTGTTAATCTGTGGTCTTTGGGGTAAACTGTAAACAAAGTGTGTAGAGTTATCATTTCTCATTATGAGCTGGACCTCTTATCTTTTCCTCTACCTATAGCATATAGATATCTTTAATAGCCTATACCCCTGGACTCAGCTTTCATGGAGATTAGTTTCTATCATTTTAAGCACCACAGAATTACTTCGTCTGCAGAGACTTGACTTAATCTGTTTGAGGCTTTTACTATAAAGACAGTAACACAGCCTTTTTTATCCTAATTTTGAAAACAATGGTTTAAATTGGAAATAACTCCTGTTGCTGAATTTTATGCATAGGTAGGTATTATACTTGCTGATTTCCTGCTCTGAGATTGAAGAGGTAATGTTATTTCTCTCATCTTCATTCAGAAACAGGAACAGCAAGAACTGGGAAGGGAGAGAAAAAAAGCCCCTACCTGAACACCACGTTGAGGGGGGTTATTTGTCAATTCTTTTTTCACTGCTGTGATACATTTCCACTACATCCAATTTCCCCTGTGTAAAATGAAGATTATCTTCTCCTCAGAATCTGACAAGTGCAGTAGGGGAAAAAGCAGAGGGAGAAAGGGAGCGCATGTGAGAGTTCCCAGAGTCAAGTCTGGCACCTCCTATAATTTGTGCCATTAGGGAATTTTCCAGGACTTTCTACACTCAGAAAGGAAAAATGTCAAAGGTTCAGAGTCCTCATAATACTACTCAAAACAAAGCCAGAAATGCAGACAACACCAGCGTGTGCCACAGAATGAGATCAGACAGATATCACCTCATTAAAATGAAATATCCGAATTTAGATCTTTATTACAATTTTAGGTCTTAATTTCATCTTTCAGGTGCAACAGAGATTCCACGAAAAACAAGGGGCATCATATTTTGGTTTTTGCTTGTGCCAGTCTCTTAAAGGGGGATCTATGAAAGACTCATGGTGATTTTAGTGGGCTATGGATAAAGCCGGAGTGGCTGGAGGCAGAGACCTCAACTGATGAAAAAGGGAATCTTGTCTAAAGTTTATCCCTGAGAAGGTGGAGGAAAATTTTTACCTGTTGAAGCTAATGGAAAGAATTAAATAAGATTTAAATAAGCATAATTTAAGAAGTTCTTGGGTTTCTCATTCTTAGTCACAAATCTTGGCATTCTTACCCAGTCCTGGAAAAGAGCAATACTTCTACATGACTTTGTTAAAGGCAACAATAAATACCCAATAGGAGTTGGTATTTAACAGCTGATATGTAGTGGAGCTGATTACATAACAGCTGAAACATCACGTCACTACAGGCCTCCAGGAAATGTATTTTCTTTGTTACTTAGCACAAGCTTATGTTCGAGAACAAGTTCATGTCTTAGGATAAGCACTTCATTTCTTGTGAGCAGATAGACACTTGAAAACCTTAAGTAGACCAGAACTTACCAGTCTGCCACATGAGAGTGCTGGAAACAGCCATGAGGTGAGATAGGGATGGAAATGGAAGTTATAAAGAAAAATACAACAGATTTAAAGTCCTGTATTTAAGTTTGACTCGGTCCTGGGGTCAGTAGGACATCGTACATTCCACTGCCTATCTTAGGAATCTAAAATCTGTAAAAGACCTTTCCAGTACAGTGTAATACTTTATTTGCATATAAATACAGTGACTGAGCCAACGAATTCTTCTTTCTGTGAACAAATTGTCCGGTTGTTAACTGTATTACAATAGTGCCCAGAGGCTTTAGTAGTGGTTGAGGATTAAAGAGGCTCAGTGATGCCCTGAGCACCACACTGGGCTGAAGGCACATCCAGCTCTGCCTGACCACTAGGGTATAATCTAGATCAGATCCTGATGCTATGCAGGATCTTCAAATCTTATTGAAATAAAATATCCCACTTTCCCGGACTCATTCATTAGTCTAGGCTCAGCAATACCTGCAGGGTTGCACAATCAGAGCTGGCTCACCTTCAGGTAGTGGGAGGGGAGGAGAAAGTGAAAAAGACTTTACATTTCCATGACTGGTTGTGGACATGTACTTTGAGACTGAAGACACTGAGGTTTCTTTTCTAATTTCACTACTGATCTCCTGGGTCATTCAGCAGGCTACTGGCAAATAATTTTGTCTTCTCCCCAGGAGGCAGCAACGGCTGGGACATGTGATGCTCCCTTCCCTGGGATGCTTGCCAAAGGTAAAGGAAGAATAAAAAATAGCACCAGAGTAGTGGCAGATCAAGAATGTTACGTATGATGTCTCTTGTCTTTCAGCTCAGTATGCTGTAGATTACCTGGAAGAGCAGTTCCACAGAGCTGCTGCGCCTGGTGCCTTCAGTATCCACCCTTCTTGCCCACACAACTCAGTGGTCTCCAGCACCCAAGAAGCAGCAGCACTATTTCCACAGACTGCTTAAGCATGTGTTTCTTTCTTATTTTTCCTTCCTAGAAATGAAGCCTTGCTCTCTTACTGTCCTAAACATCCGAGTCCACAAAGCACCCCTGTGCTTCATCTGAGCAACCTATGAGCATGTTTTGGATAAACCATTTGAATTTTCTCTTTCCCATCACTAGGAAAGCTCATAGGAAATAAGAACCAAAGGACTTACGAGCTTATACTGCTTTAAGTTGTTACCAAATATATCTGTCACTGAAAAGAGGAAATTATTATAGGATCATTTCCTGCAAATTCAAATCACTGTCAAATGAAATATGAACATAAGAGTGATTACATTTGATCACACCAAATGTATGCCTGTTTCTAGCATAAGCAGATGCTCAAGTAAGAATAAGAACCAGGCAACTAGATGGGACACTTCTAAGTCTCCCACCTTCAGCTATTTCAGTTCAGGGGCTTCCTAAGCTGGAAGAACAGAACAGAAAAGACAAAACCAGAAGCAAATCATAAAATTTAAAATCAACAGATTCATCCTAATAATACAAGGTAGCAAAATTCACCTTCAGACTTATTTGAAAGAATATTCAGAGTTTAAATTAGCAAAAGATCTAGCAACCACTCATGGTGTGTCCCAGATACTGTTTTCTCTATTTCATTTTATACTATTCAGTACTATCAATAAAATTTGAGAAATGTTATAAGGGGAATAAATATAGCTACATTTGAGAGGAAATGTCCATTTCTTTGATCTGTATCAAGCAGCACTCACATCTATAAAGCACCACAAGTGAGATGAAATAAGACAGTTTCAAAACATGAATGAAACAGGTCAGCACTGCACCTTCAGTAATAGGTATGCACCCTCTGGCACTGCCTTATATGCTGTGTGTATGTGCCTGTGTGCTAACATGCGCATCCATATATATTTTCCTTGTGCACTTTTCATCACCAAAAGAGAAAGGGCAAATATACCAGTGATCCATTTTGCAGAGCAGCATTTTTTTTCATCCACATAGCTGAGGAACAGGGTACATCCCAAAGTATTTATTTCTTTTCCCAGCTTATTCCTTTTTTTTTCCCTGTAGGTATTCTATTTTTCTGTTCTGACTAGTGCTTGATTCACTGAAGCATCCACTGACAGTAAAACCCTACCGTCTATGGTCTTACTGTGACAGAAGCAAAAGTAAAGAAGCAGTGCATGCAGTAAGACATTTTTCAGTTGCACATGCTCTCCATAGATTACATGCAATCCCCCTCCCCTCCCCAAACTTCTCCTCAGATTGTACCATGGCAGCAAGGAACAGGGCTGCCATCTAATTCAACTGGTTTCAGCGACCATCATGAAAGCAAAATATATCTTTCTTCTCAAACTTACAACCTCCCTCCAGTTTATCAGACAGAAACAGCAAAATTGCTCAACATGCTGGTGTTTAATACCCCCTTACCTCTCTGAAAGGTGTCCCCTTAAGATCATAATCTGACCTATAAAATGAGGCACAATTAAATCAGTTTAGAAAAAATAAGAATCCTATGAGATGTTACCTTTAGTATTGGAATAGGAGAATGTAAGCAAGCAAGGGGAACATGGGCCCTGCTGCTTAAAGACTGGAAGGGAAAAGAAAACCTAGATTAGAAAAGCATTAGACAATCAAGAAGAGTGGTGTGCAAACTGCTAAACCTCCCAGGGACAAGTTGACCATCTACTGCTAGTAGAAAGGAACAAGGTGAATAAGGGAGACTTGAAGACACAAACTGAGTAGCGACACAGAAAACTGCTAGACTAGATGGAGATGAGAGACTCAGCTGTTGAACTTATTTGTGAAAAATCATGGGAATCTGATATGATATATATACAAAAAGAAAAGGGATTGCACTACATATTAAAGTCTCATTCTAAATGAAGTGTCTGGCAAGGGCCAGACCTTGGCTGTTACAGATGCTGCTGCCTCCCATACAGAGTTGGAGAGGTAACTCTTAAGAGATACTGAAATAGCCCCAAATCCAAGTTCCATCCCTTACAAAGTAATGAAAAAATTACAGGACAATTCTTACTACAATGAAAGCAACACTATAGATTACAGACCTAGGTTTTGTTGACTTTACAGTTCTGTGGAAGTAGCAGTAAAAACTCAGTACTGGTGGTTAGTGAAGGAAACATATAATGCTCCTGCTTGCTGATCTCTTTTAGACAAAATTCCATTACTTGTGGGTACTTGTGATTGCTCAGAAATACTGGGAGTCACTGAGTCTCAGCATAGCTCTACCCTTCATATGGTGGCAAAACTGAGCTTCTGAGGCAGCCTGCCTGAAAGGGGCAGGAGCCTTAATGCAACCAATTACAGGGGCAGTTTATTCCTTAGAGACCGCAGTCATCCCCACTGCCTTGACCAAGGATAACACAGTGGTCTCAGTTGGTGCTGAGCTGATTGACCAGATTCCTCACACACAAACGAACAATCATTGCACATGGTACAAATGGCTGATATTTTTCTTTTCCTTATTTTTTTGATGCAAACTGACTTCTCATCCAGCTGAGATTTTTCTGGGATTTTTTTTCAGTGAGAAGGTATGTTATTTGTGTAATTTCTTTTGCAGCTTTTTTCGCAAAATATCTGATTTAGCTTTTACTAAGGAAAATCACATTATCATTCTCTTTTTATATCTTTTCCTAGTCTTGTTTTTCCTTCAGTACAAAAGGTTTTCTTTGTGACATTAACTAAAAATTGTCTAACAAAAAAGAAAAACTTAATTTTCTTCAAATTACAATAAAATATAGCAGCTAAAAATATGGAAAGTATTGAATAATTGATAAATTATTTTAAAACATTCCTTCAGCTAGCCCTGAGAACTTGTGAAGTTCCCCCAGATTTAAGATCATTAGGGATTCAGTTAAATACAGTAATTGGTTGTAAGTTCACCCATCTATGCTAAAACCGTTGCTAGAAACTCCGCATGTATTTGAAAGAAAGAACTGAAAGTCAGAGAAAGAATAATTTAGTACATAGCTCAGAGGTATCATTAATATCGACAGCATAATGTTAAGAACAGCGAAATTTAGGCTAAGCAGCAGGAGAGAAGGCTGAGCATAGTCACAGGTGTGATGGGGAGTGAGAGCAAGTCTCCCATTGTGCAACCCCAGGCATGTCACTATCAGAAAACTCTCCCCACACTCAACTCTTCACCCCCTTTTTCTCCAAGAATAACTTCCTGACAGTGTTAAATTACAGGATTGCCCCCAGAACCATTTTTAAAGCTAGGCTGTTCAAAAGAGTTGTCTTTCTACACTGAAAATCCATGAGCCTGACAAGAGGCTGTAAGAAGCAACTTTTTGATTGTCTGCCGTTCCACCATGACCGCACCTTCATGTTAGAATTATAGAAACATAGAATAGTTTGGGTTGGAAGGAACATTCAAATGACATCTAGTCCAACCCCCCTGAAATGAAGAGGGATATCTTGAACTAGATCAGGTTGCCCAGAATCACATCCGGCCTGGCCTTTAATGACACTAAGGTTGACGGGTCCTTGTGGTTATCACAGCTATCTCCTATCTCTAACCACAGGTTCTCAGGGTCTTTCAAGCTCATCTGCCAGCCCTTGCACCTTCTTCCCACACAGAGCAGATTTTGAACCTTTTTAACTGTATTAGCTCCATGTATTTGAAGATACGATTTTTTTAACACCACATATAAAAAAAAAAAAAAAAAAAGAAAAAGAAAAAAAAAAGGAAGATTAGCAGAACTATATTTCTTACTTTAATTTTTTTTGTACTTTATTATAGGTGAAATAATATTCCACTGTTGGGTCTTTTTATAGAAAAAAAAATTATATGTAAGCAGATCAACCTGACATCCACAAAACCTGCTACAAGCAGAACAGGATTTAAGCACTGCATCATCTTTCCCAGAGACTTTTTCAAACAAAGATGCTGTGGTTTTATTTGGTTTCTGTTTAAATCTCCTGAGAGGTCTCTCTTTAAATCCAGGCATGAAAAATACATTCTCAGTCCAGACACAGAGGTTTTAGAAAAGAGAAATGCAGTGAGGCAGCATTTCATTTGCAAGTCTTTTACATTTTAACAGTGTCTATTGCTATCTGCTCAGCAAGCATGACTGAAATTGCTGCTCCTACAATAAATTTTCTTCAAGGCTGTAATATTTTAAATAGTGCACTTATAGCATAAATGCAATATAAAGAGCTTTAGCATATCTGCTAATAAAGGCATCTAAGGTGTGTATATTTGTGTCTGTGTATGGCATGTATAAGCAGACTATATACAATATATGCTGTATATTCATATGTGTGTGTGATGTCATTCTGGTTCTAAATATAATAATAAATATAATAAATATTATTTCAAATAAAAATATTGACAAAATGGACAGACAAATACAGTAATCAAACACTACTGAGTAGATGTTTGAGAAAAATAGGGGGAAAAAAGTTAAAGAAAAAACAGGCTTAAAGCTGACTTGTTACACATGAGGAAGAGAGACAGGGTTTAGTCATCACAAAAAAGAATTCAATGTTTTCTACTGTTTAGTGTATTATTCAGGATCTAAAAAGGAAGGGAAATTGAATAGAAATTACTAGGATTTGTTTGCATATTTTGGTGAGTTTTTTCCAGAACAATAAATGGAGCTCAGATTCTTTTAAGACAAGTAATTGTGCCTGGGAGTTCTGCTTTAAACATGCTCTGGGGCATCTCCTTGTTCCCACTGAGTATAAAGTAGATAATTTCTGTGCTTAAGGAACTACAGTGTGTAGGATTAAATAATACACTTAATGAAGACGCTAAAATGACTGCATTCTTCCTATTTCAAAGACAGAATTCCAAGAAGAAAATCACCCAGGATCAGTGAAAACAGTCTTTTACCATCTTGCACTTTATTAATTCACATTCTGTAGTGTACCCTACTTAAAACTGCACTTTAGAAGTATCTAGCTATGATATTACACCACACTGACTTCCTCAGTATAATTCTGAACATCTCATCTTTCAACTTTTTTGTTTTTCCAACACAACCAGGACGAGACCTGGCCAGATATGTACTTAAGTATGGAGTGGCTGAGTCACATGCTAGTAATCTAGAGAAGAAAAGTGAATCCATGTCTTTAAATCCCATAGTATTAACCAAATCACTTGAGTAGGGCTACTGAAAAGACAGTCTCCTGTCTCAAACTAGACCATAGACTTTGGCATGCCAAACAAAATTCACACCTTTCCAAAATTCTCTACATGTGATGTCTCCTACAGTTCCATGGACGTGTGCATACCGCCTTTGATAGCTGTAGCCAGGATGCTGTGCTTAGTCTTCTGCATCTTTTGGGTAGTGAAAACTGTCACACATATGCTTTGCACATCACAGGAGTGTGGGACTGCCCCCAGGTCTGAAGGTGAAAGACTGGCACCCTACCAAAACTTCCCCTGAGCACACGGGAACTATGCTCTGTCACTGCATACTGCTACACAACATCATGAACATATTGATTTGTGCACATATTGATAGCTGCACAGTAGTTGATTCCTGCAAGCCATTTAGGACACCCTATTAACCTGTGCTCATAGATGAAAAAATGCTGAGGTAATAGACAAGTAATGGCTAAGTTTGGTCTATGAAACCCTAACTGGCCTGGCTCCTGACAACTCCAATTCCTCATCCCATATTAGCTTTGTATTGATATCTCATCAATGGGAAATTAACTGCTATGTCATGCATATTTCAGGGACATTCCCATCATATTCCAATGATCTTCTAGGGTATTTTTGTACCTTCCTACACAGTGTTGGCTTAGGAGACTCCCTCTCTTCATAGTTAGTAAAGTACCAAACCTATTTTAAACCACGGGAATCAGAGTTCCTTCCCTTCCATGTTTGACTCCAGTTGGAGAAGAGAAAGACCTGGATAGAAGTTGTTAATGCCTGGGAGAAGGAAAGATTTGCCTAGGTCAGGCATACACCTCTCAGTGGTGTTTACTCCCGGAAAACCTGAGAGGATTAAAGACAGCTCTTGAATCTCTTCTTGACTCTTCATGGCATCTAACGCTGTTTGCTCAAGTTTTTATGACTGGGCATGTGCCACATGCTTCGCATACTCCCTGTGCATGGCCCTTCTGGCATTTGCCATGTTTCACAGATGGACTACCAGTAACACACACACGTGCCTGCTTGGAACACAGGTACTTGATCCTGGTTTTGCTACAAAGCTAGACAGAGCCTTTAATTTCTTTTTTTTGTTTTTTTTTTTTTTTTTTTTGACAGCATCGGGGCGGCTATGAGAAAGGAGAAGATGCCAAAAACCTACATTGCTGGTACTGGCCCTCCTCTTCCTTGCTAAAGCACACAAGGGCTCAAGCCAAGGAAGTTTAGCCTTTCTGCTTGTCTCTGTCTTCTAGCCTCCATCGGGTCATGTAGACACAGTGTTCAAAAAAGAGCTTTAATGATCTCAGTTCTAAAGCCTAATGTTTTTTGGAATGTAATCCAAAATGCAGACATCTGATCCTCATACCCTTCTCAGTATGCATACAGAAATGAAAGTTTTATTTATGAAATTCCACTTCAAAATATTTGTGTGCAAGAAATATTCAAGCTCCCTCCCCAGTATTTGAGGATAGTCTCTGTAATTTGTGTCTCTGATGACCAAAGATACCGCAGTTAGCAAAATCAGACAATAGGATGGAGACAACAGAAATGAAACATTATCTTCCGCTGCCAATGCTTGCATCATCCTACTGAACTCATCTTATAAAATACCTAAATGTGAGGCAGTTGCTTGGAATCATAAATTGTGCACTTCCCTGCCATACCAGCTGCCAAAGTACATTGTGAACATTGCCCTGCCTCTGTTACTGCAGTTCTTACTAATTCTTCTTTGTTTCCTCTGTTTTCCCAGGGGGCAGCCTTGGAATTCTTGTGCTTCTCACACTGCAGTACATCCTCTGCTCTATGTGTGATCACCAGCCAATAATCTGTGGCAATGGAAACAAGAACTTTTGAAAAAAAGTTTTCTGCCACATGGCAGTATGCTGCAAGGACTGCTCAGACCAGAAGAAAAAGGAAGTTGACCAAAAAGAAATGGTTCATACATTCCTGCCCCTGTGCTCACATCGGGGCTGACCCCGCAGAATTCTGCATGAAAGTTCATATTCACAGGCAAGCTGTAACTTCATAGAAGTCTACCTAGACTTGAAACAAACAAACAAAAAACCCCAAACAAAAACAAACCTCATTTAAACTCAGCAGACTAGCTACCACTAAATCTGCTGCTTTCTTGCTTCCACATCTCCCTTCCCCATAAAGCCTATGCCAACATGTGATGGCTGGCACAAGAGCTGGCTCAAATGGCTCTTTACCAACTGAGAGCCACCTAATCTGGAAGGATCCATTGCCAGTTTCTTACAGCCAGATGCTAATTTCCCTGTGCTTTCTGAGCCAAACAAAGAAATAAAGCACGCATGTTCACATGAAGCCACTGAGAGGGATATTCTTACAATTTAGATACTGGAGTAAGAACAAAGCTGATAAAGGGTCTGGAGAACAAGTTTAATAAGAAATGGCTGGGGGAACTGGGATTGTTCAGTCTGGAGAAGGCTCAGGGAGGACCTTCTCAATCTCTACAACTACCTGAAAGGAGGTTGTAGAGAGGTGGGTGTCAGTCTCTTCTCTCAAGTTACAAGCAACAGAACAAGAGGTAACAGCCTCAAACTGTGCCAGGGGAGGTTTAGATTGGATATTAGGGAAAATTTCTTCACTAAGAGGGTAATCAGGCATTGGAACAGGCTGCCAAGAGAAGTGGTGGAACCACTGTCCCTGGAAGCATTCAAAAATAGTGTAGATGAGGCCCACAGTGACATGGTTTAGTGGTGGCCTTGACAGTGTTGGGTAATGGATGGATTTAATAATCTTAAAGGTCATTTCCAACCTAGCTGATTCTATGATTCTATTCTACGATTCTAATTAGGGGCAGCACTGTTATCACTTGCTTTATAAGGTTAAAATATCAGAAACTGGGGCAACAGAATATAATTCAATAATCTCCACTATAAACAAATATATTCATCCTCTAATGGTGTCATGGATCCCAACAGATTTAACTATGGACTTCATATACCACTCCAACATTAAACTGTTGACTTTCAGTGAAAGAAAACTCTAGCCTTAATAATTTCAGAAAGCATCTATAGCTGCAACAAAGTCTCACAATGACTAAACCTTGTCTGCTATGACCACCATACTGTCACTCTAGAGTTACTACGGATGTATTGTACCAGCTTATCTACTTCCTAAAATCTTGGGGATTAATGGACTCCAATGTCTATTTGTAAAACCTATAGTAGTTTGAGCATGAATCTGTGTCCTGGGTTCAGCAGTAGCAGTCATTTTTCTCCTTCTTAGCAGCTGATGCGGTTCTATGTTTTTGACTTTCAGCCTGGGAACAGTGCTGATAACACCGATGTTTTCAGTTGCTGCTCAGTAATGTTTACTCTGA
>JANRGW010028754.1:0-19058 GCA_024733675.1 Psilopsiagon aymara
ACCTTGTTGTTCTTCATGTGCCTCAGCATGCCTTCCAGGAGGATCCGCTCCAAGATGTTGCCAGGCACAGAGGTGAGCCTGACTGCTCTGCAGTTCCACGGCTCATCCATTTTCCCCTTCTTGAAGACGAAAACTCCAGCCTTGGAATGGGTTAAAAGCAAATTGCATGGTAGAGCTTTCAAATCTGTAGCAAAGCAGAGCTTTTCATTGGGCAGAAGAAACACATTTTGCCATTAGTTCCGATACTACAGCCTGTGTAAATTGCAGCATCATAAAGTGTGTGGAATTGCTGAAGGACTCCTGTGAGCTGTGGAGCTGGTGATTACTGCTATGCATGACTGGGAGCAGAATCCCATGTATAATACCTGGGGTTTGACCCTGTGAAGGAGAATTTAAAAGATTAAAAGGGTTTCAATTAGCTGTAATTGTGAATAAAGGAAATGACCTGTATTTTAGTTGTTTGTCTTGCACTTTGCATACCATAGGTAATAAAAAGCCAATTTTCCTGGCTTCTGCCTTCACGTAGTCTCAAGTTCTGGGTTCAGCACACTGTAGGGAGCAGGTTTCTGAGCTGGGAGCCATGAGACTTTCTTTTCTTACTTTAACTCTAGCAATGAGCTGTTATTTGACTTTGGGCAATTTATTTCTTCACAGCTACACACTGCAGCTGCCATATCCTAGGAGATAAGGCTTATGGGTTGCTTCTTCACAGAAAGGATCTTTAGTTTCAACTGACTTCTAGGAATTCTAATATGGGACAAACTTATGAAAAGTAATATTTGTAACCAACTATTCTGTTTCAGATCTTTTCACTGCTATATATTCATCCATATATTCCCTTAGCTACTGCTGAGATATAACCTTAAATTGTAGAGTTAGCTTTAGATGCACGTATACCTATTGGTTATTTATAATTATTGATCCTTAGAGCAATAACTCAGTACTTTCATAACCCTCATGCCTGCTGCAGCATGCATTTACTATTGAAAATACAATTTTGGTGCTGCAAAACCATATCAATAGGGAAAACTGACTGGATGTGGCTTGACTGGGGAACAGTGAGACTGAGGTGCTTGGGTTCTAATTGAGTCTGCTTGATAGCTGAAATTAACAAAAAATTAACACTGTGGTGTTCACTCAGTGTTAACGCTGTAGTATTAATTTAGACTATATCACCTTGTTGCTGTTGTTGCAGTTCTCCATCAATATTTGGCTTCATGGTAGTCACTAGTCTTTACCCTGCCTATGATGGCATTCTCAGCAGAGAGGGAAAGGGAGGTCATGGGGACCATTTTCCAGCTACACCTTTCAAAAGCAGATTGTGTGGATTCTCAGACTGAGAAATGGTGTCAGCTTCTTCCAGCACAGTTTCATTCCCTTTTTGCTCTCCCTCTCTGTCTCCACAGCTGTGGAATCGCTGCATTCCTTGAATGACCAGATCTCCCATTTCATCATCAACAAGTCAAAAACACTGGATGAAGATGAAGACGCCTTTTTGCCCAGTGAGAAGGATTCCCTCAAAAATGCCATGATGTTGATGAGGCACCTTCTTATGGATGCACAGGTAGGAAATCAATAAACTCTCATTTGTTAGGACACAAGGAAGGCACATTACAAAGATTCAGAGGCAGTACATCATTTTCACGGGCAGTTTTAGCAGTGGAAAACATTAGTCCCTGACTCTTGTTTAAAACTGTCTCTGGCTCCTGAAATCTGCAGCTGTGTGAAAGGCGTCTCAGTGATTGGAGCATGTTGCTTGTGATGGGCCTGGATCTCAGATTCAGGATTGAGAATTGCTCTGAAGTTTCTGGAGAAAAATGAAGCAATACCCATTAATGGAAATCCAGCATCAGCCATAGCAAAAGAAAGTAATTTTGCCACTGAGCATCCGTGCTGAATGCCAGTTTTAGAAGTGCCATACACATGACTGAGCTGTTGGTTTAGCCATGCTCTGAAATGCCAGTTAGAAGCCATGACACAATGTGCAGATGTTTCTTTGTGCCTCTGCTGCTTTGATATAAAATCTCTGTAGGTTTCCTGCATTTTAGTGTGCTTCCTTCATCCTATAATAAAGACCCCTTTGAAATATTTGGTGTTTATATTCCCTTTTGGTGTTTATTTGTAAAGCCTGGATGGAAAATGGCAGCTTGTAGTGGAGAATTGTTTTGAAAACAGGGTTTTCTCCATTCCCTTCTCCTCTGTTAAGCCCTAAACCCTCACAAAGCAGGTCTGAGGCTGTCCTGAGCTCTCCAGGGCTTGGATCACACAGTCTGGCCCCCACGCTTGGACCACTCTCATGGGTGATTTTTCAGTCTTGTGAACATCTTATTGGTATTTCCCATATTACAGTGTGTGCTCATTGCCTCTTGGTAGATGTGTAGCAAGGAAATAGAAGAGGAGGAAATTATTCCTGTAAGGATTAGCAAAATAATAATCTTCAGGGTTTTCCTGATTGCTATCCTGTGCTATCCCTGGCTTGCCATTGCAAGTACCAACATGTGCCGGTGCTGGTAGTGTTACTGCTATTATCAGTGCTCCTTTAACCAATGTGTCCCCAGAGCCCAGGTTCCTGTCACTTGCTGCCAGCACTTTACAAGCATCCAAATGGAGGATGCAAGCAGAGAAAGTTATGTATTTTTGTGGTTTACTCCCATATCCTCCCATGTGGAGTCTGGTGGTTCTCTTATCTGGTTTTCTCACTTTCAAAGCCTTTGGTTCTAATAATTACTTTGGCTGGTAGAGATCTCGGGGCATGCAAGAAGTGGCCTGGGGATCCCTGCTATTAGTGGCATATGTGTTTTAATATTGAATATATTTGCAAAAGGAGTCAATCCAGGCTTTGGAGGCTGTGGAATGCACAGTGAACAAACCATTACAACTGGGCTCAGGATTTCATTTCTATGAGTATGACATTTACGTCCTTGTGGTATGCCTTTACCCAGGTCACCTCCATTTACCCCAAACCAATGGACAGAATACTGTTGAAATGTCACAGAGAACACAAAGGGTTAGATTTTGCATTTGGATTTGCTCCCATAGCCTGTGCTGCAGGTGGGAATACCCTGGGGATTCAGGCAGGAGAGTAGGCAGGTGCTTACAGGCATCTGCATCTTGCAGATTAGAATAAATATGGGGCAAAAAGACACCTATTGATAATCTCCTTGTGCAGGAATCCTTTTTTAGCACTTGAGAATTGCTCTGCTACTTATCACTTGTCCTGAATACATGTTAAGTGCCTGTGATAGAGTGACTGATTAAGGAAATGCTATTAACAATGGGGAAATGTCAAGTGCTCCTGATGTGCGGGGATCCTGGATCACTTCCCAGAAAGGACAGGACTGTTTTCTGCCTGAGAGTTCTGGGTTGGAAGGATGACAGGGTGAGAAATGGTAGTGGTGAGTAAAAGGATGGAAGTAAACAAGTGGCAGCATCGAGTACACAAAAAACTCAATAAAATGAGGAAACGTGGCTGGCAGCAAGCTCCCTAAACAGGAATATCACCACCAGTGTGTGCATATAAAGTACTTACCAATCCAGACTGCAGGGTGCCCTATGGCTCTAATTACACAGGAGGAAAAAACATCACCAATGCAATTATTTCCCTTTCCTTACCTGATCTCATTTCTTCCCAGCTAGTGTTTTTTATGGGAAGATGGAGGCCTGCAGCTCTAACCAAGATTGATTGTGCAAGGCTCTGTGCAAAGACAATCTGAAATCCAGTGCTTGACCCTTTTACTCCCTTTTCTTCTCTCTTGGTGTGGAACTGATTTTGGATGGTAAATAATCTGAGGAGAGAACATCCAGCTTGAAGTTTTGGGTTCGAATTAGCTGGACTGCTAACCCGCTAGAAGCGGTGAAGCAAAGGGGACAGTGAATGGCCATTTCTCACTTCTTTGACATGATGAATCTGCTTTGAAAGCACAGCCAGTGGGGATGATGTCTCATGTTTGCTGTCTTTATGATGTGGAAAGAAATTATACAAAATTTAATAACCCTGCCTGGACACCAGCGGGCCAAAAGATCTACCATGGGGCTAACTTTGATCTTGAGTCATTTTTCTGGCTTAAGATGAGTCATGAAATCAGTCAAACATAGTTTTCCACTAAGGAAAATGCCGTGAGCATTTTTCGACGAGGCTGTGCTGGGGTCCATGTGCATCTGCCAGTGGAGCTGCACTGAGAGGGTGGAATAACAAGGATGCTTATCAGCATGGAGAAGAGGAACAGAGACACTGGAGGGGTTGTTCAGGGTTTCACAGCTGTATTTTCTCATAGTCCGAACGTGAACTCCATGCTCCTGAGAGTCAGCCCAGTCCCTTCATTAGGCCATATTTATTTCTCACTTGGCTTCTTGGATGAACCTCTTTGCCCATCTGTTTTGTCAATTTACTCTACTTTTTACTGATTTCATGCCTCAGTTTTTGCAGTAGTGGTGTACAGGCACCTATGGTGGTAGCGACTGTGGCTTTACAGGAGAAATCTGCCATGCTGGATGTCACTTACTGATAAACATGGGATAGAGAAACAGATAAAATGGAGTGAAAAATCATCTCATCTCCCATACATGATAGGGCTTTCTCCCTGGGAAATGGGGCATTCCCTTGCATATTTTGCACTCTTCCTGCCTCCATAAATGTCATCAATGTCAACTGAAGTAGCACTGGCAGGATGAGTGTGAGTATGGTGCTGGGAGCTGGCAGAGAGGCGGCTGCTGCTATGTCAGCCCTGTCAGCAGTATTAAACTGCATGTGGGGCTAGGTAATAAGCTCTGTGGAGTCTCTCAGCAATAGGCTGTCAGCTCAGATTCTGCCCAGGGATGACAGTGATTTAATGAAAGTCATTACAATCTGCGGGGATCTCTTGCCCCTGGTAGTGTTCATCTATTAAGCACCCCGGATAGGATTTCCTCATCATGAAAATACCCCGTTGGAGGGACTGCTCACTGACCTGCACGCTCGCTGCTGGGCTGAAAGAGCTCTGGAAGGGGAGCATCCTCCTCCCTCTGAGTGAGGGTAGGAGCTGTGCAGCCACATTGCTCCTTTCTCGTATTTGATTCAGGTTTGCAGCAGCTTACTGATGTCAGGCTGGAGGTACAAAGGCATCACCTTCCTCTAAGCAGTGCTTAGCAAGTCATGATCTGCATAACAGAGCTGAAAGGGGTGAGAAATCCGAGGGGAAAATTGAGACAGTGTTATATGAACTAAAAGGTGTACTTAGATAATGTGGGTTCATAAAAGCAGATGGAAAGAAAAGGTGCACTTATTCTATGACATGTTCCATCCTCCACATGGTCTAGGAATGAATAAACAATTCACTTCTGCCATACAGCCCTGTGCAAGATGCTGCCTCAGGGCTTCGGCAGCCTATGATAGATTGTCATTGTTGTCAATCATTTCTGACAGTCCTATTATCCTTAGAAAGGATGTTTGCTCTGTGCATGTTGTTTTATAATCCTCAGAGGTGGAGTTTTATAGCCTAGCAGTGTTTTTTCCTCAGACTTTTCCCTAAGCAGGATTTATTGCTTCTGAGACACACGTGAGGTGAATCCATTACACCTTCAAACTGTAAATCTCCCCTCAGCTTTGCCTGTATTACTTCTTGGTTTGTTTTGTTTTACTTGACTTTCTGCTTCTAATTGCTACTGTGAGAGACTTAGCTGGCACGTATCAGGAAGAACATCACTTTCTAAGGGCTGATTCATATGCAGCAGCTCTAATGTAGCAGTTTGCCCAAGCAATTTGCCTAATGAATTGAAAAGGTCCATCCAGGCACCAGCATCGGCCTTAGACGCAGCGTAATGTTCTCTCTTATATGGGATAACACATGTAATTTTTCTGGATGCCTGTCCTTAAAAGCCAAGCTTACAGGAAGTGCAGCACATTTAATTGCTTCCATAAAGTGTTTAATTGACTTCAAGTGGATTTTAAGTTCTTTGGGAGAAACACTATCTTTTCATTCATTTCCTTTCCTAACAGTGGTGAGATTATTGTCTAGGCCGTCTTAGGTCTTGTTATAGAAGGTATAAATAGACATAGAGACAATCTTTTGATTTGGACTCAACCTTTCAGAAGCAATCATACCACAAATGATGACTTAAGAGCAAGATTAGCTTAGTAACCTTCTAGGGCACCTGGCTTTAGCTGGATTTCAGTTGTTGACTAGGTATGAGGGCACGAGGATGTAGATATTCCACCACTTCTCTGCCAAGGGGGTAATTTCTTTCTTAGGCAAAGACTAATGTGGCGGTACTTGTAGCATAAGTTTTGAACAAAATAGTGTGGACATTGCCCCAGAATCAGAGGGGAAAGATCTCTTCAATTTACATTTAGAAATTTTGTTTATTTTTCCTGAAGTGTTCCAGCACTTTGCTGTGGATAAAATGGCTCCAGGTTTCATTAACTTGTGGGACAAACCTTTAGCAAGTGTCTACCAAGGCGGGTCTGTAGGTATTGCAGGACCACTCAGAGCAGGTCACAGAGGAATGTGTCCAGGCAAGTTTGGGATGACTCCAGAGAGGGAGGCTCCACAACACCCTGGGCAGCCTGGGCCAGGGCTCTGCCACCCTCAATGGAAAGATGCTGTGGTTTAGTTTACGGCATTGCTCCTTGTCCTGTCACCGGGCACCACTGGAAAGTCTGCCATCATCCTGCTGGCACCCACCTTTGAGCTATTGATGTGCATTGATGAGATCCCCTCGCAGGCTGCTCTCCTCTACACTAACCAGGCCCAGCTCCTGCAATCTCTCCTCATGACAGAGATGCTCCAGACCCTTGAGCATCCTTGTGGCCTCAGCTGGACCCTCTCCAGTAGCTCCTTGTCTTTCTCATCCTGAGGAGTCTCCATTCCTTTTCTCACTTAAAAAAAAAAATACATATTTATTAAGTTCTTTCCCATGCTAATTTTTTCTGCAGTGTTGTGTTTTGCCTTTCCAAGGCAGCTACTACTGAGAGGGCTGTGATAACAGCTGCAGAACTAATAGCAATACAGTGCTATTTCATCAACTGACCTTTAAAGAGAATTCCTATTTTCTGTGGAGGTCTGTTGTACAAACCCAGCCATGTTGTTGCAATATTTTGCATGCTAGTTAAACACTTACCACCATCTGCTCCTCTGATTTTTAGCAGACTGTGCTTCGGGAGCAAAACCCCAGGACCTTTATGTTCACACGAGTGGGTCATATTAACACCAACAGGCAGAAAAGGGAAGGGAGGATTTGTTCTTTGTTTCTATAAGCTTGCATTACTCAAGTTCTGAAAGCATCCTTAGCACACTGATGTGGTTTAGAAGCTGCAGAAATAGGTATGATGCTAATTCTTTGTTATGGAATATTACCAAAATGCAATTGTCAGTTGGTAGTCATGTATTTCAGCATTCACATTTTGTAAGCTGGTTTGCCTTGGAAAAAAGCTTCAGTTAAAATCAGGATGTGTTTAAGGGAAAGCCTGAAAACCAAACCTACTGCTCTGCATGGTGTAGTTTTTTACATTAATCTTGCCATCCCATTTCCCTAAGAAGAAATCTTGTCAGCCACTTCCAAATTTCTAGTGATCCCACTAGGTGTAGTCTGAAAGGGAGCTGAAAAGACTTGCTCTTGTTGAAGGATAAGAAGTGAAAACACAGAACCTAGCAAGCTTCATCAAGGACCATGTTGTGCCTAATGACATCATTAGCATATGTGGTGTGAGCCCTATTTGCCATGCCTGTCCCTAAGCATGTAGCTGACAACCCACTGCCTCTCTTCATGCTCAGGGAGAGTAAAAATTGATTTGTGGACTGTCTCTATTAGTTCAATTTCTTTAGAGATTGATGTGCTGTATAATGAGGGGAGATCGAAGATAGATACCCCTAAAATAGGTGTGCTGTAACATTCCTGCTGCAGTCTTTACCAGCACAGCTCTGTGCATCAAGAGTCACCCCCAAATGGTGGGGCTTGATAGGAGCTGTGATCCTCTTGAATGTTATATGCTCTTGGCATTTAGCTAGCGCAGGAGGAGGAGGTTTGGCCCATGTTTTCATCTGTCTGACACCAATACGTGTGTTGAGCCCTTGGTGCTGGGTAAGGATAGTTGTTGCTGTACATTTTCAGTGTCATTGCTTGGCAGGGTTGTCATCTGAGGGTCACTGTGGTCATGCAGCTACAGCTGTACCTTGGCCAGACTCTGATCCCATCCTCCCCTGGGACTGGGAAGAAAGAGATGTCTTGAATGTGTCAAATCCTTATCTGCACAAAACATGACTGCATCATGAGGAGAATCACAGTTCAGCTGGTTACTCAAGAGCGGATGCTTGTTGTGGCTGAGGTTCCTGCCATCCCTCTGCTATGGTGCTGTGTCTCAACTTGCTCCTTGCCTGTGTGTGCGGTGTGTGTTGCAGTTCTCGATGTGTTGCAGTTCTCTGTTGCTGCAGGGCTGTCCTGGGGGGCAGTGGAAAAAAGCAGTTTCCTAGGCAGGGAGGAGACACTCGTATTGCAGAGCTGAGCATTGGGATGAGGAGGAAGGTCAGCTTAAACGATCTGATTCTGGAACTGAAGCAGAATTTCGGAGGGGACAGAAAACTCTGTCACAAAGGGGGACAAGCCTGGGACCATGCAAAGGATGAATTCTCTTGCCTGCCATTGCTGCAACAAAATATTTATGACAGTATGAAATAGTACTGAAAAGAAACATTATATTTACTACCACCCAAGTCCTGTAAGATTGGAGCTGATAGTAATGCATTTGGTACAAGATGCTTCAGCGCTGTGACATGGGGTTGGTTCTGATTTCATTCTCCTTCTTTCATGCTTTGCTTTGTTTTGGTACTAAAAAGTACCAAAGGAAAATGCTGTACTGAAAAATGCTCATTATTCTGAGTTAGATTTGATATTGTGGTTGAAAGCTCAGAAATATTTCATTATTTGCAGCCATGCAAGAATAGAAGATTTAAAAAAACCCAAACACTGGTACAAACAGGAGATCATAACCTCATGTGTAAAGGGTGCAGGAGTGAGACTCTCAACAGGTATATTATTCATGTAATTGCTTATAAATTAGTATTGACTTTTGTGTTTTCATTATAGTGTGGAGGTCAGCAAGAGAGAATGGTCATGCCAGTGGAGAGGTTGAAGTCAGATGTTTAGCAACATGTCAGCACTGTGCTTCAGAGAGAGAGAAATACACATGTGTGAATATATTAAAGGATATAGCACTTGAGAAAACAAGATAGACACCTTTCCTTGAGTCAGAGGGGAACCAAGGCTGAGTAAAAGAGAAAATGCATAAAGAGGCTGAGATCTCTGCAGGGAGATAGGAGGTACCCAGTGGATACTCAAATAATTCCAATTTCTCAGCTACCTTCAGCCACAAAATGCCCTCACACCTCTGAGCAGGGGGTCCAGGACAGAGTGTTTCAAATGCAGAGTCCTGTTGAATGCCGAAGAAGAGGATGACAATTCAGTGTCACTTAATCTGTGATGTATATTCATGATGGGGGTGCATGCATGTATGTCAGTGTGTGTGTGCATGCGTGTGTGTGTGTGTGTGTGTGTGTGTGTGTGTGTGTGTGTAAAAGCTCTGCAAGCGTTAATGAGTCATGAGAGATAAACGATAAGGATCTTTCTAAATGTAGAAGCAGCAATTAGAGGAGCAGAGAGTGTATCTGCTATCACAGCACTTTATCAGCAATGCAGAGTTTCACTTAATAAGAAAAGAAAACCCCAGTTGTGCAGCCAACAAATGAAACACAAAATCCCCGTTAGCTTCACTCTGCGCTCGGTAAGCAGATATGAAGGACATTGGGGGAATAAAACACTTTTTACTGAGTCTTCAAGTGCTCAGTATGTTTTCTCCTGCCTGCAAAGTCTCTTGCTCCGTTTCTAGTTAACAAGTAAGCAAAAGAAAACCGCCCAAAGCCCCCAAAGCGAACTGCATCAGTACTGTGTCACTGTAATAAGCCACCGAGAAGCCCAAGAGCTCCATCACGAAGCAGTTCCTTCTCTTGAGCCAGCTGCAGACTTTCCCTCTAACCCGTAAGCTCAGGGTTCGTCAAAGCTGAGCCCAGCTGGGAGGTGTGAGCCAGCCAAGCTTTACATTTTTACTTTGTCTTGGTGAAACTACTAACTGTTGAATGGCTCTGTGAGATAGAGCAGCCTCTGTGTCCTTCCCTCATCTCTCAACACTTGCTATAAGTGCTTGCTTGATAAAAATTCACTGATTTCTTTGCATCCATCCCTCAGATGCTGGATAGGGAACTCCTTTGGCAAAGCAAAATCTGTCTTGGTTTTGAAAGCAAATTTAAATGGAAGAGCTGTTTTTCCAAAGGACATGCTGGGTCTGCTATTCTTGCTAAAAGAGGCAAAAATATTCCAACAGCCATGTGAGTTAACCCTGGCAGCAAATCTTGTCCAGATGTTGTAATCCTTTAGGCTTTAACTCCTTCTAGGCTATAGGCTAAGCTGCTTGCTAGTTGAAGCATCCATGAACCCTAACTATTCTTTGATTCTATGTTAAACATGCTCTGTCCGATTCCATTTGCACAGAGCTTTGGCAAAGAGTAGATTTTCTCTGGACTTAGATTTCCTGAGCAAGGACATGGATTCACTGGTTGCGAAACCTCTTCATCACTTCAGATCTGCTGTTCCTGATGGAAAACATGTCTTATATCTGTTGTGTGAATTTAATGATGTAATTTAATTCTGAACTTCCTCATTTATCTGTGAGTTGGGAATAGCATTTGCCAACTTCACAGTGATGGTGTGAGGCTCTTCGTTCATTAATGTGAAAAAGCTTTGAGATCTTTAGGATGAAAATTGCTTTAAAAGATGCTGTTAATAATAAATATCAAGTAATGCACCTTGGTACCTCTTAACAATAATTGGTCCTATCATTTCTGCCCAAGCTTTCCATGAATTAAAAGGCTTTGAGTGGGACTGGAACCGTGAATGGGATTGGGACCAATTAGCATGTAATCACATGCCAGGTTTTATATGTTTGATTCTCCTATCATGGGACTCTTGGGAAACTCCCCATGGATTTTAATGGGGCAGTGTCAGAATTCAGCCCCAAAGGTATCTGTGGGATAACTGCTAGATAACCTGAGTTCTGATGGTAGCTCAGTTGCTTAGTGATTAAGCTAAAAGCAAAACTGTGCTAATTTAATATTAACATAAATGAAATAAGCCACTCTCTGAGTTAAATATTAGATGAAAATGTTCATTATAAGGAAACCATGACTTTTTTCTTCTGATACTTGAATTTAATTTAACTATCTTGTTGCAATGCTGACAGTTTTTAACCTGCTGCTTGTGCTTAACCTCCACTTTAGCATGTAGAGGCTGGAACAAACAATCATTTGCTGCTCGGTCACCCAACTCCAACTTTTATTAGATTTCAATCATGGCACACTTCCTCTCCTAAATGTGTATATGCTCTGAATCTGTATCCCAGGCAAATAAAGTGCTTGTGTAAAGAAATTACCTGATCCTTCAAATATATCAATGTTATTTCTATGGAAGGGGAAAGCACCGAACCCTGAAATGGCATGTGGGATGGAGCCAGGAGAAAGGACCACGTGAATTAAAGCCAAGTTAATGCATAAGAAAGCTGGTAGCCGGTAAAGTGTGAACTTAGAGCCAAGTGTTGCCTCTTTATCAGCAACCCTGGCATCCCCTTTTATTTATTGCCAACTATGAATTGCATTGCATGAAGCACTGTGAACATTACTGGTGCCACATGGGGGAGATGTTGAAGAGGAGCTGGATTTGCTCCGTCCTGGCACACACCGACTTCCCAGAGCAGCGCAGTCCGAGGTGTTTAGAAGTCTAATTCCTCTGAAGTTTCCCTCCTATATCATAAGCATTTAAATAACCCCTATAAGAGGGATCTATGGTAAGCCATCTGAAAAATGGTCCCTCTTGGCTTGAGAGTGTGTGCAACATCTTCCAGCAGCTGAAGGTGCTTTTGTAAGCACAACCACAAAGTGATGAAGCAAGGTAAGCTCAGGAGTGACGCAGTCAGAGTGCTGAATCACTTCATTGTGATGCAGTGCTTTCTGCTAGCATCACTGCATCTCTTGCAGCTCCTGTTTTGATATGCAGTGGTCTGCAAGGGAGGGTTTTGAGGAGCAAAGGGAGCCATGTGGAGCAGTTGGCAGGATTTCTTGCTGCTCTTTCCTTAATATAGGCCCGTACATGTGGGTTGTGATTTCCTCAAGCCCTCTTCTTTGTTTCTTCCTTAAATAAGACTCTTCACACTGCCTGTGAATTAGTGGTTAAAGCTTAGTTGTGCATGAGAAATATCCAGATAAATGGCTGTAGGGAGAAGAGAAGGCTGCATGGAGACCTCACAGCAGCCTTCCAGTATCTGAAGGGGGCCTATAGGGATGCTGGGGAGGGACTCTTCATTAGGGACTGTAGTGAGAGGACAAGGGGTAACAGGTTCAAACTTAAACAGGGGAAGTTTAGTTTGGATATGAGGAAGAAATTCTTTCCTGTAAGGGTGGTGAGGCGCTGGAATGGGTTGCCCAGGGAAGCTGTGAATGCTCCATCACTGGCACTGTTCAAGGCCGGGTTGGACACTTGGGTGACATAGTTTAGTGTGGGGTGTCCCTGCCCAAGGTCGGGGAGTTTGAACTGGATGATCTTAAGGTCCTTTACAACCCTAACTATTCTATGATTCTATGATAGAGGTACTATCTGAAAACAAAAAAAGTTAGGTTTTCTTTTCAAAATAGCTTTCCAATATTTTATTTTTTCTGCAGTGATTTAAAAAAAAAAAAAATTCTGGGGCTCTGATATGTTTTATAATATTCCAGCAGCTGGGTTAACAGGTACATTGGAAAAGGGAGGGTTGTGAACACAGGGGTAGGTATCCTGGGGAAAGTGAAGGTAGCTTAATTTTTTAGCTTGAAAGAAAAAGAAAGAGAAAAAGAAACAGACAGAGAAACAGCTGTGAATGCACAATGCATCCTCCAAAAGCAGGAGGGCTGAAAACACTCTTCAGCTGACTGCAGGGAAGCTTTGCCTCCTTTTCAAGCATGACCTTCCCTTTCTGGCCACAGACTGCCAGAGGCTGAGAGAAGGTACCAAACTCTTTCCTCTCTTTCTGCATAGAGGAATTCCAAATCACTGCATAATGTGTGCCCCAATTAATAGTCCCCAATTGTTTCCATTTCTCTTCCAAATGATGTCAGTCTCCATTGGTTTTGGCATAATGGTAGCAAGAGGAATGTCTGTTTTTCTGAAATACTTAATCTCTCATTTTGGTGTTTGTAACGATCTCTTTACATCTCGGGATTTTTCTTTTGCCTCTTTTCTCCATTTGTTTTTTACGTACATTGTGAAAGACCTAAAATAAAATCATGAAAACTGTCTTAATCCATTACTACTCCATTTGTACATTATTGATAATGAAGGCAGTGTAATTAGGCTGCAGAATGCACAGTGAACAAATCATTAAGATATCCTTAAGTAACATCTGTGGCTGATGCTTGTCTTTTATTGGCACATGCCACCAAGATTCTACATGAAAACAGTATTTGTGTCTGGCATTGCTTTTACAGGATACAGTGGCTTCACTTTTCACTAGCTGCCAGTTAGAAGAAAGCATGGAATTCATAGCAATGTCTGCTCAGCTCTAAGTGTAGATCCTGGTCTCAGCATCGTTTTTGCTTTGCTGAAAACTTCTTCCCCTGTGCCCTTGGTTGTTGAGCTCGTGGGATGCTATGGGCAGAAACTCCTCTCTAAGAGGTGCTTCTTTCACCACTTCCAGTCTTCTTTCCCATGGCAAGCTCCTGTTATCCTCATCCTCACACTCAAACCAACTGCCCGCAAGGAGGCCAGGAAGCAGCAAGGTGCTTTCCCACTCTTTCATCAGTGTAATCTGGTGGTGTGATCCTCTGCCCATGCAGTCCTGAGGAAGTGACCTGTGACATGGCAGATCTCTTGAACAAGGGGCATCAAAGACATCTCCCTTTTGACTTGTTGCTAAGACGAGGGCAGGAGATTGTTCATGCACATCTTGTGCTCCACCTACATTGCTGCCACAGAGCTATCCATGTCCAGCATGTGCCATCCCTCCCTTTTCAACAGCTTCGAGCTGCTGGCAGGGAACTGAAAAGGGACCTTTTGAAGAGGACAGATGTTTCCCAGGGCAGATGTGTCAGCCACAGCATCTTTGGCAAGGGCTATTATTCCAAAGCAAACTGCTTCAGAGTCATTCTGAATGATTTCAGGTTAGATCCTTCTGATGTTGGCCAGATTGGGCTAACTTTTCAAAACTCAGCTCCTTTGAATTTTCACAATGTAACTCCTTCAGCACACAGTTGCATTTACACAAATGGCATCTGGTCTGAAATGGGAGCTGAAGTGATACTCAGAGATCCTTCCTATGTGGCTAAAAATGTAGAGGAAGCAGTTCCCATGATTACAGACTTTAAAAAGCCCCATGAATTATGCACTTGAGTTTCTGTTAAAAAGCTGTGGCAGCAATGCTCTAACTCATATCAGTGAGTGTGTAATTATAACTTCTTCATGTGGCCATTTGCTGCTTCCACAGCTGTCACTTTCTGTGACACTGCTGGGGTGACAGAGACCAGAGGCTTTTCCAGCTCTAGGTGCCCACATGGGGTTTGTCAGAGCCCTTTCCTGGTTAATCCCAGAAGGGAAAAGACTGTCTGGCAAATGCTATTGGTAACTTCAGTTCAGTCTCTGACTTGAGGAAGGGGTTCTAGGTCAACAGAAGTGTAGATCCATAGGCATTTACTGTCACTGGTTTTGGGGGACGGGGGTGGGGGGTGTGTTCTTCTCTACCACACTGATATCCTGTTAAAGTTAGTGCAGCAAAAGAAGCCAAATTCTTGCTGTAAACTTGGAAATAAAAGGGATGCTTCAAAGCTGCTCATTGCAATCATTAATCATTGTCTTTGCAGCCAAAGCATGGCCATGATCTACTGCCAATACTCCAGGTTGGTCCCTTACCAGGGCACCCAAACACTTCATTATCTTCTGTATGGACCTGAGAGGAAGATGAGGCTGTTACTATCCAAAACACGGGTGGAAAACCGTCACAGGTTATTGTCTAGTGCAGTAAAAGACAAGTATACTTTGGTAGAAGGTACTGTAGCTGGCACTGGCATCAAACTGGTAGCAATGGGATGGATTGAGGTTCCCCTCTGCTGGCAACTTCGGTTCCAAGCTCTCTTCCCCAGCCTGTCAAGCCGTTGTTAACACAACCCTTCCTGTCAAAGCCAGAACTATCAGCCCAGCTGAACCTTCCTGCTGTGCTTACATTGCTCATATGATCACTGATGACTCTGCACTAAACAACAAAACAAACCAGTCTTACAGCTGTGTTAATGGAACAGCTCCATGGAAAACACGGAGAAATGCAATGTTTGCAAAAGGCAGAAGGGAATTGGTAGTGGAAGGGATTTTATTGTGGCACATTTGAGAGTAGAGCACACACTGGGTAAATAAATAAAGGCCTTACTTGGCAGCAACTCCTCTAAATCTCACAAGGCATAAGTTTCTTATTTGAGTTGATTTACTGGTGTGACAAAGAAGCAATCATCATTAGTCAAAGTAACTCACTCCTGTGTATGAAAGCTGAAGTTAGATGAAGGTTGTGGCAAAGAGATGATAAACTAGCTGGGGGTGCTTTGTGGTTGGGATGCAGTAGGAAGCCCATTCTAGAGGCAAACAGGTTTGTGCAAATGCTGAGTACTTCTAAAATGGATTTATTTTTTCTCTTTGGGTAAGGTTTGTATCTATCTACAGCAGATTCACAGATGTGGTGTTCTGAAGTGTGCATGAAGGGATGATTTCCACACTGCCTTTAGTAGCGAGAGGTATGTATTCAAAAGCATTTGGTATTCTCCTGGAGGCAGGGAGGGAAGTAAAGATTTGGATGAGATATGCAGGAGTAGAGAAGCGATACTACTCTGTGGGTGCCAAACTGCATTTTCTGGGTCAGCTTCAGGAGCCTGAGCCACTGACACACCTGAGGAATTTCTGTCTTGTGCATAATCAAGATTTCTATCTCGTGCCTAAATCTGTTTCTATTTGGGAAAGTGTCTTTCCTTGGTGGTGCTGTGAGTCATTGCTATGATCCTCACCCTGCTCAGGTCATACTAGCCCATATAGCATCCTGCAGAGGAGGACGCTGGTAAATGCATTATTCTGCAGTTTGCTGGTGGCTGAGCCCCAAATAAGGCAAAGCTGAACAGGCAAAAGCCCAAGAAACCTTCAAAATGCTTATGCTAGTGGCTCTTAAATTCTATGTTTTGCCTTGAAACTCACTTCTCTGCTGAAACGTTATCTGCATTCTGTCTACAAGTGAGAAAGCAGTATCTAAAGTCAACCAAAAGCAATTGCTTGAAACAGTGAGGAGTGGCAGTGCCCATAGACAGCAGCAGTGAGCATTTTGGTGCAGAATTATCAACACCTCTCTTGCCATTAGCATTTGTCATTAAGAAACAAAGTTGAAAGCTGTATTTCACCTGGATAACACAATGCATGACCTTAGCAGTGCTGAAGAGACACCAAGTCCCTTACAAATGTTATTTAAAACTAAACATTTTGCAGTTGAGGTCTATTTTCTATTCTTCTTGTCCCATGGACACCTGTGATGAGTCTGTACCTTCCCATTGCAAAGCTTCCAGGAGGTACTGGAGATTTGTAAAGAATCTGCTTATACACTTTCTGTTTGCATAATGAGTAACACAAACTCTCCTGGGTACTGCAAACAGCATGGAAAGCAAACAGAAGATCGACTGCCAAAGGCTGGGGATCAGTCCAGGATCACGAAAGCACTAAGTTATAATATAAGTAGCATACACCTATGGCAGCTCATGAATTGAATTACATTTCCAAGAGATCTCTTGTGGCAGCCTACTAACATAATGTATTACGTGCTCAGAGGCAGGATTTAGCTGATACAATGAAAGCCCAAATGTGCCAGCAGCTGCAGGTCCATTCGGGAAGCAGCTCTGGGACCCACATATGTTCCTCCTGCAAGCTTTGAAACCCATTACATGACACTTGTGGAGAATAAACCTGGAGGGGGAACAGCTTCTCTGCCCAGGATAAATGTATAGAAGTTAATCCACTGGGAATCATGCAAAAAAAAAAGTGATAGCAGGTGGCAGCACTTCTTTTCACCCTCCAGAATATGTATTTAGAGGCAAAATGGAGAGGAGGAGCCAATTAGTGGGATTACTGAGCTTCAAGAGGCAGGTGCTTGCATTCCAGCTGGGAATCTGCTGCTTCCTATCAGATGAAATGCAGGTACTTTATATACAGTAGGGGCTTTGGCCACAAAGTTGTCTTAATTGTAGAGGTGGAGGATAAACAGGGATAAGGCTCAGAGAGAGCTTATTTCTCAGTGACCAAAGGACCCATAAGGCATTGTTAAAAGTCAATAAAACCTGAATTTTCAGAGCTCAGCAATTATGCGTGTTCATTGTGGAAGCCATAAAGAGAAGTTGATGTGTCCTAAGTGGTCTTTTGGATGGTGAGGAATAGGGAAACAGCGATAGCTTCCATCTGTATGATACTGCATCTGTATAATATTGGTTTGGGGTGTACGGAATAAAATGGCAGACAGGTTGTGGATTTGAACAGAATAATAGCACTATGGTCATACATTCCTGCTTCAAGTGCAGGAAAGTGAGCAGTTAACAACAAACCCATAGCTTAGCCCCAGATAAGAGGCTAAAATAGAAATCCTTTCACTTCTCCGGGAGTAGCTCTTGCTCAGTCTGATCCTTGTGTGTCTTTTCCTGGCTGGAAAACAAATGGCCTTTATGGGCAGAGTAGTGGGAGCAAGACCTGCAGCTGGCACTGGGAGGGCACAGTGCCCATCTCCTACCGGGTGTCCAGGTTTTGCAGTGTGTACCAGCAACCTGTCCTTGGGAGCAATGGAGGGACCTTCGTGGAGCTACAAGTCACAGTTTGGAGCCTTGAGGTCTTTGCAGGGAGGAGGTGGGAAGGAGAGTAGGGGTGGTGCATAATGCTGGCAGAGACAAGAGGAAATTTGGGGAAATTAAGGATCCCATGTGGTTGGCTTAGGGCTGTGTGTGCTCCAAAAGATGGAAAACTGAATCAGGGCTGAGCAGCATCCGTTTCTAGTTGTCTGGGGTCAATAAAAAGGGAAAGAGGAAAATAACTTTGCTGAGGTGTATTTTGAGGCATTCAGGCTGTGTTTCAGGTGAGGGGCAGTGCTAAATGTTTGGGAATGTCTCCACCACCTGAACTGCTGGCTCCCACCATGTGCTGCGCTCACCCATCAGGTTTGCTGCTTTCTGCTGTGTGAGAGGAAACACATTGGTGCTGCAAAGGATGCTCTCCAGCAGGCAGCCTTCCTCCCAGACAGCAAAGCTCTTGAGATCTCATTAATTGCTGCAAGTGTATTGATAGTGTTTTTTCTTGCTATTTTTAAAACATGGTCACTTGTAACTAAGTAGGGTTGGTGGTCAAATATGGTTGTAATGTACCTAATAGCTGTTTCCTGGCATATCACTGGGTCAAAGCTGAAGTCAATAGTGTCAAAATGGTTATAGTATTTATGAGAGATGTGAGATTGAGTGATTACCATATGTAGATACCATTATTTTTGTAGAAACATTTGTTTTAGTAATATTTACCTACAAGCAGACCCAGGTCCCACATGCTATTCCAGACATGAAGGGCTCTGGTGAAGGCAGGTTTTGTTTTGTGTACACACAACCTTACAAGGAAGAAACAGGACTTCTGAAGTGAAGAGCAGCCCTCTGAAGCTTTGTGTGACCTTATAAAAAACGTGCACTCTTGAGCTCGTTGTCATCATGTAACCACTCAAGTTATTAAAGGTGAGCAGAGTGGGGCACTGAAAAAAGCTGCCTTTGTCCAGCTCCTCAATTTTCTGTGATTGCTGAACAGTGTTGGTAACTGGGAATAGACAGCAAAGCTCCTGAACAGAAGAGTAGACTGGTAAAAAGCTGCATTAGAAAGTAACCTGGAGTAATGGGCTCAAACTGAAACAGGGGAGGTTCAGGTTGGAGATAAGGCAGAAGCTCTTCCCTGTGAGGGTGCTGAGCACTGGCACA
>JANRGW010028756.1:0-108201 GCA_024733675.1 Psilopsiagon aymara
AGGAAAAGACAATCTGAGCTCCAGAGCCCCTGACCACCTCTCCCAGAGCTCTGTAGTCCTTCTTTATGTTCTCTGGATTACTGCTATCTATATCAGTAGCACCCATATGGATCACTAGAAGTGGGTAACAACCAGTGGGACCAACTAGAGCAGGCAGTTTCTCTGCAACATCCCCGATCCGTGCCCTTGGTAGGCATCAACCTCCCTTGAGACTGGGTCAGGCCAACAGGTGGGTGCCTTTGTTCCTCTCAGAGTAGAGTCCCATACTACTATGACCCTCTCCTTCTTCCTGGCAGCACCAGTGGTGATCTTCTTTACCAGTGCATCAGCCGGTTGTTCCTGGTGCGAGAGTGTTTCTTCATTAGCCCCCTGTAGGACAGCAAAGCGGTTCTGGGTGGGGACAACAGATTTAGGAGGAAGCCCCTTCTAGTAGTTTTAGTAGTTTCTTAGTTTTAGTAGTCTATACAGCCATTGTATTTACCAGTCCCAGGAAATACCCTAATCCTATCTACTGTGAATTCAGAATTAATATTTGAGTGTTTGTGATTGATTGGTGGCTATGGTGTTGGATCAAAAAGTGGTGTTAAAGGAAGCAAGCAGGCTAAGCCAAATATGACCCAGATAGCAATTTTAGGAGATAATAGGATAGCTGTTTATTACTCCATCCTAGCTGAATTTGAAACTTTTTTCTCCCAAAGGTTAAACATCAATCAATAATGTTAATCCACTGCAAGACTCCACACTAAAAAGTGACAGAAATTGAGCAAGTTTGTTTCAGTGTTACACAGTCAGTATCAATGAAAGTTATGAAATTTGTAAGTGAAAAGCAACAGGCTTTAAGTAGGACAGTCTAATGTCGAGCCCAGAAGTGGATTTGAACAGGCTACATGGAATATGCCAAAGATCGTCAAGAAGCTAACAGTTAGTCGCCTTTACTGTCTTTATTTTTTACTGTCAGCTTTGCTTTTTCCTCGATAGATACATACTTCTGTTTGAAGATGCTTGTTCTTTGTTGTGCAGTATTTATTTTACTGGCAGTGTATTGAAATGCTTGCATGTACCAAGCTTCGCCATACCTGATAATCAAGCTACAGCATGGTTGAACTGTATGATTTCCTTCAGCGTACAAAGAAAGAAAGCAGGAAAGCTTACCTTTAACAGAGTCTACTTCAGGGAAAACGAAGTTTACAATACAAGTTGCCTGTAACAATCATAGCCATTGTACTAGTAGAAATAAATAAAACACCTAAAACATACAGCTCCCTCCTGTCATTGAAGCCTAACTGGCTTCAGCTGTATGACTTACTTGAATATATCACAGCAACTGTCTTTGTTTTTATGAATCACAGGTGAAGACATGGAGAATATTTGCAGGGGGAATTTGTTCTGACCTGAAGGCACTACTCTTGCCATCGTAATCCTGTTGTGTATTCTGGTTGTAGTATCTGATAGCCATGTGTCCTGAATCAGTGTCAGTCAGAGCAGGATTCTTCTGGGAAAGTGAGAAGTCATGATGAAGATGTCAGAATTAATCTGTCTGTGTTCTCATTATGGATATATCATGCTTAGAATCCAACAAAGTGCATGATGCATGCTACTTGTGAACCACAACTGCCCATCCCACACCTCTCTTGTTAATCTAGTTTTGACATGAGTATTGTTGAGAACCAAGAAAGGTCTCTTTTGGTGGGGGGGATCCAGCTTGGGCCCTTCCTTCATTCCTTGTATGAATGATATAACTTTTCTGAACCCTTCCTTACAGCAGGGAAAGCTGGATATTAACAGATCCTTCTTAAATGTTTTGAAGTTACTTTATGACTGCATATCACTGCTTTTAAAAGTAGAAGAGGAGAACACTTGTCTGGACATAGAATTACAGAATCAAAGAATGGTTAGGGTTGAAAAGGACCTTAAGATCATCTAGTTCCCACAAGATAATTTCTGCATTATTATCTAATTGCTTAATCAGTCTTAGAATTCATTATATAAAAATTCTAGGATTTCTTCAGTTTTTACCTATAAACTTTCTGAAGTTGAATTGCTTCCTTAAACTCATTGTCGTGTGAAACAGACAGTTGGATAACATTGGTAGTTAGTCAACAATTGCATACATGGAATGGTATTTCACATTTCTTGCAGAATCCTGTCTGATACAATACAAACTTAAGAAATATTTTAAATTAATGTTTGGGAAGCTTTTAAAAACTAAATAGTTCTTGCAGCAGTGAATTGCGTGAATTTGAAATGAAGTCTTTGAGAAAGAAAAAGAGAAGATAAATTAGGTCTGTTGATTTCTATTCTACCTCTGATCTTCTGTGTAGATTGTCTGGCATTTAACGAGTAAGCCTGTCATTGAAGGAATTCAAGGCTACCAAGTTACTGTTAAAGGGTATCTACTTAGCCACCTTTCAAGAAACATCTTGTACCTTCTATAAACTTGACTGCTATTGGCCAACAGATGCAAAAGTAAGTGCAAGGGAGAGAATCATCTTTACAGTAATTCTTACCTTATTTTAGGAAACTAAAAACTTCAAAATATTTGCCTTAAGATGGTACAATTGATGTACCCATAGAATCTCTGAATTGTTTGGGTTGGAAAGGACCTTAAAGATCATCTAGTTCCAACCTTCCTACCATGGGCAGGGACACTTTCCAGTAGACCAGGATGCTCAAAGACTCATCAAGCCTGGCCTTGAACACTGCCAGGAATGGGGCAACCACAGCTTCTCTGGGCAACGTGTGCCAGTGTCTCACCACCTTCACAGTGAAGAATTTCTTCCTTATGTCTAATGTAAATATCCCCTCTGTCAGCTCAAAGCCATTCTCCCTTGTTCTGTCACTACAGACTCTTTTCATAAGTCCCTCTCCAGGTTTCTCATAGGCCCCTTTAGGCCCTGGAAGCTGCTCCAAGGTCTCTCCAGAGCCTTCTCCAGGCTGAACACGTCTGACTCTCTCAGCCTGTCTCCATAGCAGAGGTGCTCCAGGCATCTGATCACCTTTCTGGCCTTCTGTGGACTCACTCAAGCAGGTCCACATCCCTCTTGTGTTGAGGGCCCCAGAGCTGGATGCAGAACTGCAGGTGGGGTCTCACAAGAGCAGAGTAGAGGGGCAGGATCACCTCCCTTGACCTGCTGGTCACACTCCTTTTGATGCAACCCAGACCATGGTTGGTCCCAAATTCATACTGCAGGATCATGTTGAGGTTCTCATCAACCAACACCCTCAAGTCTTTCTCCTCATGGCTGCTCTCAGTCCAGTCTCTGCCCAGCCTATAGTTGTGCCTGGGGTTGTCCAGACCATGGTGCAGGACCTTGCACTTGGCCTTGTTGAACTTCATGAGGTTGGCATTAACCACCCCTCCAGCCTGTCCAGGTCCCTCTGGATGGCATTCCTTCCCTCCAGTGTGTCAGCCACACCACACATCTTAGTGTCATTGGCAAACTTGCTGTCAATGTCACTGACAAAGGTGTTGAACAGGATCGGTCCCAACACCGATCCCTGAGAAACACCACACTACACTGGAAGATCCTAGAGATGAAGAATGGAATTTCATTTTATTGTGCTGGTTTTGTCTGGTTTTTTATAATACAAAGAGTAAGAGTGTGTACAGTTAATTTGAATTATTTAAAAGTAATTAAATTATTTAAAAGTGTAATTTAAAAGTATTCAAATTATTTTCTTCTGCATTGGGGTTTTTGGTTTTGGATTTGTTTTTTTTTTTTTTTCATAGAAGTAGTTTTTCCAGCTATGAGGAACAGATAAACAAACCTAGCCTGTGACTTGATTTAAATTCACCACAAATTACTGGGAGATTGACACTTAGGCTTTTCTGTATAATGCCCTGTATGATTTGAAGTTACATGACCAACATAGTTTCTTTATAACATATCACAGTAAATGTAGTTGAAAGCCCTAGATGCAAAGACTATGTTACAAATATAGCTGGAGAAAAAATACAGAGCAATACACCCTACTAGTGAAACTCCATTAAGCATAGTAACATTAAGCAGTGTCAAACTACTGCCAGCTTATTCAGACATGATGCTTAATAAAACTCATTAACTCACTGCCTGTTGCTTCAGTCTTAAATCCTAGTAATGGAGCATTTGTAGCTGACGCTTTTCAGCAAGAAGAGTGATGAAGAATGCTGCATTGTGGGCTTCCCTGAGGAACTAGTAATGTCTTGAGAAGTGATTCCCCCTGAGGCCTCTTTGACAACTTGTGCCCTATCACCTACAAACAGGCACAATGGAAAGCATAGAAAGTGTTGTCTTCCACATTCAGTAGTCCTGATGAAGAAGCACAGGAGGTCAGAAAAAACAGTTTGAACTATTTGTTTTCCAGAGTCTTGATGGTTTGTATTTAGCAGCTGTAGTCAGAGGTTATGTGCTTCACAGTTGCAAAAATCAGGATCTTACAAAAACCTAAATGTGGCCATCATAATGCCTGTCTTTGCTTAGGGAGAGTTAGATGTGGTGCCACAGTACCTGATGTTCCAGTTAAAATTGAAATTAAAGCCTGAGGATAGTCAAGAGTTTCCCTGCTAGACTGACAAATCAGCTTGCTATCTGGAGACCTCTCTTGAAAATCTCTGGTAAAAACTCTGAGAAGAACATATCCAACATTTTGCTGCTTTTAAAGACTGGATCCAATATTGGGCAAGGGCACCAAAGGAGGGTATGAAATGAATTATATTGGTTTACAACCTAAGTAACTCACCAGGTCAGTCACTGCCTGACTCAGGAGGCACTTTCCTTATTGCCCTGAAAGTCCTGGTAGTGCTCTTGCACATGACTATGGCCCTCCAGCCACTGGAAACAATTCTCTTGCCTAGAAGACTACGTGCAGTCCAGGAGTAGGTTCACCTGGTGTGATGAGTGCTTTTGGAAAAAGCCCACAACACTAAGATCAAGCAGCTGCTCTCTTTAAAAATGCAAGTTGTGGTTAATCCTGAACAGCTTGTCTGTAACAGAACAGCAGTTAAGACTTCAGCAGATGGAGGTTTTGTTCTTCAGGAATTTCAGATTAGCAGCATGCACTTCAGAGGACTACTAACAGCCTGGATGATGGTTACTGTCACTGTCTACTGTTGAAGTGGTATCACTGTCTGGAGTATTTAAGACTGGACCAAAAAGAAAGCCCATGCATAGACAGCTTTACAAGTTGCTCACTATTTTAGCCCTCCATGGCTTGTTTCTAGATGCAGCTCAGTGTAAAACACCCAAGTCCTCCTGAAGAAAGTAACCGGAGTCTATGTGTTCTCTGCCCACTCAGGCAAATCACTTACCTTTGTACACTCTGCTGTGGACTCTTTGTCTTCTTTGTGCTCTCCCTCTAGATTGGGTTTTGAGGGCAGACACAGTACTCAGGAGATGGAAAGCACAGCCCTCATGCAGAAGGATATATAGACAGGAGCTTCATTGTATTTTTAGGTAGATGAACTTCCCTGGTTTTCCACTGTGTGACAGTTTATAAAAGGGGAGAGCAGCCAGTTCTTGTCCTACTGTGCTGGAAAAAAACCCAAACAAACCCAAACCGAAACAGAACCAAAGTATACTTTGGGAGGCAACACAGCTCAATTTGATGAGACTACAGAGTGCCACCCTTGTCGGTGGGCGCCTGCTGGGGGCTGCTAGTGAAGCATACAGGCGTGGAGCTCCACATCCCGGCACGTCTGCCACCGAACATGGGTCTTGAGAGTGACAAGCCTAAGAAGTCAGGCTTTTAAATCCCACCTCAGCTGTCCACAGCTTAAAAAGTGGAAGAGACTTTATTTTACTTTACTTGCCCTGTCTTTTTGCTTCAAGGAAGTTGGATGTAGGAATAGTCACGAAGTTCTGCATAGGGAAAACACTGATTAGCACGAGTTTTTCCATTTTAAGGAGCACTGGGGAAGGCACCGGCAGCTGGTACCTGACCACAAACGAGTAAATCCGGGACGGAGCGGGAGCTCCGGGGATGAGGCACATCCCGGACGGAGGCGGGAGGGTGCGGGCGAGGCTCAGCTCCGCCGCGGCAGCACGCGGCGTGCCGGCGATGCCAAGAGAGCTGGCGGGAGCTGACCCCAGGCCGGCTCCGAGCGCAAGCCGCGCCCGGCAGGAGCGGGGCGCGGGCGCGGGAGGCGGTGCGGTGCGGTGCGGGGAAAAGTCACTGCTTCGCCCGGCTAATGGAGTAACGGGGAAGGAAAGACAGAAAGTGAGCCCTAGCCTTGGCTTGTTTCAACAGATTCTTACTCCTCTGAGTGAAGGATGTTCAGGAGAATTCACTGAGAAACTGGTTCTCCTTTAAAAAAGCTCAACCCGGCGACAACTTGTTCGGCAGCCGACAGGGCTGTGTGAAGGAATCCTGATGAATGAGCGTAGCACTGAGGGAGCTGTCGGTTTGTGGGCTGCGATCGCCTCAGCTGTTCGTTTAGTCCACTTCTGGGCTGGTTTCTTCTTTTTTCCAAGGCAATTTCTGAGGCGAGGAAGCAAATAGGAAAGCGCAAGTTTAGCACAGTGGTGCTTTTGCTTGCAGCCTAGCTGGACTGGGTAAAAGAGCGCTGAAATCCTGTTTTTCCCATCAGGTAGCAAATGCCACGCTTACGATTACTTGCAGAGAAAGAAAAACCTTACTTTGCTCTGTAAATGAGGACTGTGTTTCACTCTGGGCAAGGGGTGTGAATATTTTCCAGCTGCCAAATGAACATACCACAAAAATTTTCTTTTCATCTGGGACAGAGCCGTGTTTGTAGATCTCTGAATATGCCTACAGTGACAGAGGAGAGTTAGGTGAGCCTGGATATAGCATTAACCCCTCAAGCCGCAATAAGCGATAGACAGAGGGAACATTTGTTTCCATTAGTCTTTTCCTGACTGGGATCTTTATTGCAGTTGTATATGCAGCTCAGCAAAGGAAGCCCTATGGGCTATAGGCTCAACTCTTGCTGAAGAACCCAGAAATTGGTGCTCACACCTGTCCTCTAGCCTGGCTCCTGGCACAATGCGTCCTTATGTGTAGCCTGAAATGAAAGGTCGGGGAAATCTGCCTACTCACAACCAGGCTCAAGCCAGTGTTTTCCATCTCTTAGATTTAGTGAGCAATCAATTTTGTGCGCAGAAAAGAATCCAGCTCACAGCTCAGGATTTTGGTAATTAATATCGCATTTAAAAAATAATATTTTCAGAGTCAACATTATGATTACAGAGAGAAAGCAAGCAAATAGGGAATGGCTTGACCTGGTTTCCTTGCTTTCCCAATCTAGACGGACAATTTATCAATCAAATGGAATGTTCTCTAATGTCTCTGGCACATTACTTTAGCAGAAGAAGTAAATGTGCAAATATAGTTGCTACTTTCCTTCCCTTCTCACAATGATCTCTTTGTATTAAGCAACAGGCTTTTGCATAGATCAGGTATCAACCCCACAGTGTTACGGGCTGAAATTGCTCCTTCTCCCTCATTTCTGAAATTATGCCCCTGCATTTGAGCCTATTTAACCAGATCTGTCTATTTTGGAGGGGTTGGTCAGAAAAGCCATTATGCGGGGTGGATCCTGTGTCATGTAAGGCAGGAGGAACCCTGCTGGGACTTCAAGGAGACCAGCATCTGCCTCAGCAAGAGCCCTTCCCTTTGCTCCTCAGACAAGCATACATCCTCTGGAAAGATCTGTAAATGAATCAATTTCCTGCATTTTCCATCTTCAAATGAAGGCTTTATTACAAACCCCAGGAAAACTGCCAACCAATAGCTACCAGGTAGAATGAAAAAGACCAATTGATACCAACAGGTCCTTCAAACCTTGTCTCAGCCTGCTGTTTCAGCCTTTGTCTCTCTTTGATCACAAGTCCTTAAGGTCTGGGATCACCTCTCCTTCATAGTTGGGAGAGAATGTGACCAGTGCCTTCCTCTGCAGAGCGGATAGATACCAGTACTGGAAGAAGCTGTAGTCCAGCAGGACAATCCCCTGCTCTCATCAGGGTGCATTGACTGATTCCACAGTGTTTTGTCCCATAGTGCTTTGTCCCTGTAGGACTAGGAGAAAATAGTCCAAGTCCAGCTCCACTGCTGAGACCACTGCAACTTCTGTAAGGTGTAACCTGAATTTTCATCTGAATTCTGTCCCTTCTGTGCAAATATTTGGAGACCTCTAGATCCAGAAGGTGCATATTAATTGGTTGGCAGGAGGACTCATAGCCCTATTAATGCGTATCTGCTTATCTGCTTTCAGCATTAATGACTCATTTAAAAAAACCAAACATACTGAATTTTTATTTTTTTCATAATTTCATTATTTTTAGCTGTGTGTTGTCCTCACCCTCCGTCGTGCCCCTTCCTACTGCGATAGCACATGCTGTTCTCATATCCTCCATCTCAGGCTGAATCTCCCATACTTGGAAATTCAATTATGGTGACGGACTTCTAATTCCTAGAAAAAAACAGTGTTGGGTTGTGATGTCCTGACACCTGCGGTTATGCCCTCAGCTAGCAACATGGGACATTAAAAGTCTCTTCATTATCTCTGTACTCTTTAGAGTGTCTTTTGGGTTTTCGTTTCCTTGTATTTTAAATCTAACACTTTTGCGGTGTTGGCTTTATTAAGTCCTCTACTAAATGCTCAATATTCCATCATGTTACAGCACTAATAGCACCAGATTCTAATTTTCTCAAAGTTACAAGGGAAGAACTAGTTTAGCTTTTAAATAAATATTGTTCCACCTGACAGTACCCAACCTCTTATCTTATTCTGTTACCTAGATATAAGCCCAGATGTGGACTGTCTGAAGTATTCTTTCACAGCACCAGAAAGACATTAGGCATTACACAATCCATATCTCATGGCATTTCAGTGTCAGAATCTCCTACTCTGTGTTGATGCTCTAAGATAACCTTTTTCCCCCACTTATTTTCTGAATTCAGGACCATCCAGAAATACCTAGGGAATAGCAGAAAGAGCACAGGAAGCTAATTTTGATCTGTCACCAATTCCCAGATTACAGATGTAATGATGAGAGACAGTTGTGTCAGGAAATACGAGAATGGGAGCATCGTGATCTTCCAGAAACAAAACCATTCATTTCTGAGACCCTTTAGTGACAAACAGTTGCTTTGCATTAGAAGGAATGATATACTGATCTGTAAGGCGCTGGCTTCATAAGGTTGTTTTGAGAAACTGAAGGCAATGCAAGACTCATTGTGTGAGCAGAGCTCAGGAGTACGCTACTTGGCACAGGCACCTCCTATCCCGAAAGCAAGTTCTCAGATGAGAGAGTGTTTGCACAGCAAAGATACCTCTAAAAACATGAACAGACACCTCTAAAAACATTAAACAGCTTGTTGAGGCTTATCTCTAATTTTGATGGGGGTATTCTCTCAATGAGGTTCTCTCACATCAATTAGCTGCTGAATATGATGTTAAGAAAAATAAATCCAACTTTCTTTTGGCGCATGGTTCCATGAGAACTCTATGGAGATTTCCATGATACCAAGGTCTACCAGCATTCGGAGGAGCTGGCTTAGTCATTCTTCCCATCTGCTATGTTTCTTCCTCCCTCCGCTGCTCTGCACATGCTTCCTGGCTAGCTACTCCTCATCCCTACCCCTGAGCATCCTGGCTGGCTGCCCTACTCTCCTCCCTTGCCATAGCTATCTCTTGTGGCATCTTCCAAGAGGAAGTTCAGGTAGTTAAGGGCTGAGATCAAAGAGCTGAAATAAATTAGCTTCTCTAAAGCAGCCAGGAGAAAGAAAAAGAAGAAATAAAACCCACCAAGGAAGCACCCATAGCAAGCATCATTGCAAACATCATTTGAAAAAAACTGAGTTAAACCATGGCCAAATCATGAGATTACTTTAAAAACAGTGATAGTTAAATGCAGGCACATTTTAGTTCTTTCTTCTTCTTTGACCATTTATGAGTGAAGTTTCTAGCTCCTTTTTGCAAACAGGGCAGGTAGGAACTCAGACAACTGCAACAAACTGGATAGTCATGGTACTCCAGGAGCTGGGGATGTCAGAACAACAGTTCCCCAATGCAACATGAGGCATCAAGAAGGCTGAATTAGAGTGACCTGCCAGGACTGTGGCCTTTGAAAGCCTGTGTTTCCTAGTGTTGGTAGTCCGCAGATGAGTGTTTGAGAAATTCCCCAGGGTAACATTTACCCCAGGAGCTACTTTGGAGCAGGAACAGTAGAAACTGCAGTTCACTGCAAAGTTAGCCGTGAGAGGCAGCACAGTCTGGAAATAGCAGCCTCCTACCCCTTTTCGCTCTCCCAAACTACGTGCTGTGTCTCGTGGTGAAATGCCTGCTCCTCCACATTGAGAGTCATTTCATCTCACTGCTTCCTGAGAGAGATCGGCATCTTCTGCAGAGCACATGCTGCCGAGGAGAGGAAGGCAGTTTTGGCCTGCAGAGAGCAGAACTCAAGTACTGTGTGGGTGGCCAAAGACAAGATCTTCTGAGATGAGGGAACAGAACAGATCTCTAATCTCCAGACTCTGACACATATCGCACTTCTCTCAGTTGCTTAGGGAAGAGATTTGCATCCAAAAAGAAGTGGGAGGTTTAAATAGCTGTTCATACACATGAACATTTATCTTCTGTGGTCCATGCGGTAATCTACATTTCACTAGTCCCATGGAATCCGCAACACTTCATAAAGTGCATCCATTACAGATGTGCAACCAGGAGAAACAAAGAAGCCGTCCAAGTTCCTATCTGCAGTGTCCAAAAGCTGACCTCAGTAGGCAGTCATGGAAATTGGAGGCTGAAGGGTGTCACTGAGTTAAGTGCTTACTCTGTGTTGTGCCAAGATGCTGAAGCTAGTGTCCCACCTTCAGCTGAGCTACTGATCATGGTCCTACCTATGCATGGCTCAGGACACCTGTGTGTCCTGAAGCACTGCAGGGCCTAAGCTGTAGTTCCATCCTCTTAAGACTGAGCAATGTAAGACTGAGACATAGAAGAGTTGGATCCACAGAAGCACCTGGCCCTAGAAAATGCCAGCTGACATTTCCTTGCAGGGATGTGCACCTTCTGGTACCATGTGAGCAGCCCCTTCACAGCTTCAGTCACCAGAGCAAGCGTAGCTCTGTCCTAGATGGCCCACTCATCCACCCCAGCCAAACCCAATCTGCTCCAGCAGAATGGCCCAAATAAGGCATCCTTTCTTCTTCTGGGTGGAAGAAGTCCTTGGACCTGTTAGTTTATTGGGAATTGCTGAGCAGGGTTTAATGTGGCGCATCGAAATTTTCCAATTTGCAAAAATCAAGCGGTAGACCATTGCTTCTCTTGCCCAGCACCATTCTTATGCATGCTCTGTCCCAGTTTTCCTTGTAATCAATAGCAGGGTTTCTTTTTGTAGTGCACACAAAGACTAAACTCCTTGAATGAAGAAAAGTTTGCATTTATCCAAGAAGCTTTACTGGGGTGAAGAGGGGGGGACCGGATGCCCATGGCTGAGGTCCTGGTTTGTTTGAGGCGCTATCTGAAATCAGTGGAAACTGCGTATGCACTGAGATTGCTGGGGTGAGCTCCCAGAGCTCAGACTTTCCAGTCCCCCCACAAAAGGCTGAGCCTGCGAAGCCTCATGGGGGATATCTCTCCAGCACAATTTAAGCATGGGTCTGGCAAAGCCCTTCAATTGTCCCATTGAAATAAGAAGGGGAGGTCTCCCATTTCTGCAGTGCCAGAAAAATTACGCATTTGCACACAGAGCATGTTTTTCAAGGCTGGTTCAAGGCCAGTTTCTGCTGCCTATCTGCACTGAGTTGTTAGAAGGTGCACCTTCAATGTGGTATTGTTAGGCTGCTATCGTAATAGTTCCATGAATGCTCAGTGGGGGAATGGTTAACATGGGAAGTCCATGAAGGGAGGAGGCTGTCTCACAGCCTCTGCTAATCTCACAGCAGCCCTAGCACTCCATGGTCAGGTCTCACTCTGCCAGTTGTCTCTATCACTAGGGCAGCTGGGGAGGAGGGTGATCCTTTCAGAGTGGGAGGCATCTCTAAATAAAAGTGACCCTATGCGGAAGGTGCTGCTGCCTTCCAGGGAAGCATTTGGGGCTCAGCACCTCTCAAACACAGGGCTGCTTTATCAAGCGGCCAATCTGCGGGCTGCCAGGGTTGCAGTCTGTGGCCTGTCATGTTTCTGTTTGCCTGATGAAATGCATTTGCCTTAAAAACATGTACTATGCAATTCCCAGTCAATTTATCCAAGGAAAGTTTTCCTCTGCTGGGGAAGTCCTCTCCCTGCATGGCAAAGCCAGGCAACATCTTGCTTCTTCTCCCTAGCAGTAGTTGTCCTCCTGTGTGTGGCGAGATCACCCCACCAGGAAGTACCTTGTCCTTGTGTTGTAGAAATTCCAAACACACAATGTGTCCCAGATGCTTTCCAAAGTGGGAGAGAAGGCACCCTGTGGTGCCTGGGCTTTTGGCCCATGCCAAGCAGCACAGGTGGGTATCCATCCGTTTGCGTGGGGTGGGAGTCTGAGGGCCCTTGATCTGGGCAAAGGGGCAACTGCTGAAGCATTGCTTGGTTTCACTGGTGAAACCACCTCTCTTATCATTCCCCTGGTAGCATCTCCTCACATTTTGCATAGTTGCTAAGGTTGCTATGGCTCCTAAAGAGGCAGAACATGACCAGCTGTTTGGAATAGTCCCTGAGTCAACTGTTCTTTACTGGGAGGTGTAGCAGGGCTCTCCAAGCCCAGAGTCACTGGTGTCTCAGATATGAGGCTTCTTGGTCACAGGTAATAGCAGCACAGCTGTATTGGTACTCCTGAAGCCAGGGAAGAAGATGGTTATCAAGCTGAGGCAAAAGAGGGCAAGTTGTTCTAGGGGCAGAAGTGGGGTAGGCTGGGAGAGGATGCATTGAGCAAATGGGCTCCAGGCTGTACTAGTCAGCAAAGCAGCTGTAAAGCAGGGGAAAAATAAGAAGGGACAAGAAGAGATAAGCAGAGAAAGGTTTCACTTGAGTAATTTCCAGACTTTCCATTACAGTAAAGGCTCATTGCATAGTCTCAGCAGCCGTGCCTGTTTTTTTTAAAGATTAAGCAGCATCATAGAAGGAAGGATATTAGTTTGTGTTTCTTCTACTTTCAGCCAAAGAAGGTAATCACATCTATTAGGTAGCTAAAGTGACTATTTTCTCTTCAGAGAATAAATGCATTCTGGTAGGTTTATACACTGGAAGCACTGAACTCTTGAACAGTCTTGACTGGGAAGAAGCTTTTCTGTTTTTAAATATGACTGTGGGGCTGGGAGAAGGGATTTTTTCCACACTGCAGTCCCTATGAGATTTTTTTATTACAGCTTTGAAGTAGCTGACTCCCAGGGGCTGACATCTCCTCTCAAGCATTGCATTTGGCATAGGACAGAGTTGCCCAAAACATTGGAGAGGAGAGTGGTCTTGAGTCAATTCAGTCCTGAAGTGCTTTACTGAGACTGGAAGAGCGGTGGATGTTGGCTTAATTCATTCAGTTCTGTGTGGATCCTTATATGCTGGTAACCAGGTATCTGAAGATACCTCTAAATAGCAAGTGGCTTGGCTTGAATTCCAACCAGTGGCCATGTGGTGCTTGGTTTGTTAGCTCTTACACCATTTTGTCTCTCACTGAAAGATAACTTAGTGCAATAATGGTTCGTATTAAACAGTCTTTTCTAAAGAAGAGATTAAAGGTAGGCAAGTTTGTGCTGAATTTTCATAGGCTTAATAGCAGTGTTTTTTTAATGGGTAGTGGGATAAAAAACTCCCCAGTGTAGATAGCATGGTATTGGATGCTCTTTGGTTGCCATCAAGAGACAAGCATGGAGTGTAGTCATGAATTTTTAAGGTACAAAACATTAGTCTCTGAAGTTGGTTTGATCATTGGTTAGGAAGGAAAATTGTCAGACAAGAATTAAACCTTCTGAATTGAATCCTGGGGATGGAGATGTGATTTCCTGCTTCCCTAATTTGCAGTAGGTGTGGATTATGGCTTGTGAAGAAACTCCAGAATGCAATGCACAATTTTTTCACTGTCACTGTTTTTGAATAAAATCGGTGTGCTGTTAATCCAGTGTTATAAATCTTGGTAGAAAGGCTTCCAGAGCAGGTAGATTTGTTAAATCACTTGGGCTGGAATCCCAAACACTGGAGGATATAAAATATATACACTAGTGCTATTCACTTCACTGAAAACACCTTTTTCCTGTCCAAGGAAATAGCTGTGGCTGGCATGAATATATATTTGGCAAACTGTAGGGCTAAACAAATTTCTCAGAAAATCATTTTTGGCCGAGAAACTGACTATATTTCAGCACTGTAACTCCTCAAGTGCTTAGCAGCTAAGACATCCTGACAGAGAAGTCATCAGGAATAAGTGATTCTCACTTCAAAATGATGGAATCCTTACCTCTGCTCACAAGGATCCCTGTCCTGATACCAGTCAAAGTATTACCTTCAGTTTAAAGTAGACGTTTGCAAAAATCACTCCTGTGACATCTGAAAGAAACACGGTAATGTAGTCCTAAAGAATCCTACTTTCAGCATATTTCATCTTCTTTGTGTCTTCTGAGTAGCTTCTTGAGCAAGAATCTCTTTCTTTGCTGTTTGGAATTGTTTCTCACTAAGCACACTGATCCTGCCAAATAAGTGTATGCATTTTTATTTTCTGATTTTCCAACTATCATAAAAATTCCTGTATGGAAGAATTTTAGAGGGTCACAGTTTCAGCAGTTTTTGTGTAGTTTACACTAAAGAAAAGGTTTAGCATCACAAAAAGAATCTGATTGCAAGGTATTTCAGCTAAGAGATTTGGGTGGTTTTGGAACATTAATTGCCTTTGTAATTCACAAGGTATGCTACCAGCTGCATCCTTGGTGAGATCACATCCTACCTGGCATAGAAAATGATACAGAACTTCACTGTATGAGTTTCAGCAGCAAGTTTTCAGTAGTACTCTTTCACATGGGTCACTGCCAGCATTCTCACTTTGGTTGCATGCTCTGACTGTTGAATCATTTCTTTCAGGCACTTTTAGGATTTGAGAGTTTGCACAACACTTTGTCGGTGACGTGAACACCTTCAGCAAGGACAGTTTTTGGAAGTGGCATCATCCATTGATGCGATTGAAGGTAACATGCTCTCTTCCTCTTCTGTCATTGCCCTCCACTTGCCACTTATCCCCCATGAAACCTCATGCCCTGGCCAGGTGGCCCCTTTTGCTGCCTGTCCTGGTTGGTTTGGTGAGAGCAGGATCAGGCCTCAGTTTGGTGCATGTCTGAGCATCCTCCAGGTTTATCCTTGCTTCAGGTAATAGCTTTTACTAACCATGGCTCAGCCAGTTCCATAAAATGTGTGTTTGCCCATCTTCTGAACGAAATCTTTGCTTGCATCATGCAACCTGCCTGTTTTCCATAGCCACATGAGTACTTCATGTTCTTGAATCCTGAAGCTAGTCTTCCTTCAAATACGTTTTGCCACCAGGAATTTCACAGGTCAGTTCTGCCCTCTTCTCCAAACTTGAAATAAAAGTGTGTGCATTGTTTCTGAGCACTTCCTCATGGTAGGTGGATTAGTACTTGTCAGCCTATATTTTACTCTGTCACTGACCTTGTTAGTGCCATCAAAAATAGCAGAAATGAGCTGTGTGATCACTCCATGCCTCTGGAAAAGGTGAGCATGGTGTGGTCCTGCAACTGTAGCAGTTGCATTTAAGACCATTTTCTCCAAAAGTAGTTTTCTCACAGAATAGCAAGCACATTTTTTTTTCCACCCTGAATTGATATCTTTGTGCTTCATTAAATCTAGGGGAAGTAAATGCATCTCTGAATTCACTGGTTCAGAGTAGGTGACTCATCCGACAGAACAAAATTTATTCTTTGTTTGTAAATGCTATTTATTCCTTGTTTTGCATCACTATGGCTACTGTATGTCATTGATGATATCAGCACCTACCATACACAAGGTGAATGCAAGACCGAATTGAAGAGATACAGTTCTTACAATAATTTGCTTCTATCAGCCATTTTTCTGATGTGTGTTAATAGGTCTCACATAAAAGCAGCACTAAAAGTGGCTCAATATTTTTCTATCAAAACTGACTGGAAAATAAAAATTCTCCTGCACATAAATTGTATCATAGTTAAAAAAGCCCTGAGCAGCCACCAACCCCCCTTTTCAGTTTCTGTGGCTTTACAAACAACTCAGTGATGTCCTGCAGGTGATTTCAAAGTTTCAGGTTAACAGATTTGCAGTGAAATTCCCAATTTTACATCTAGTTATTTTTAGAGTTAAACACCTAGTTAAGTTTGTTAGAAGCATCACTGCTTTCACAGGCCATATAGGTTCTTCTGCTCTCCTTTACTGTTTCTGAGTGGAGACTGAGAACAATTAATCTATTCCAGTTAAAGCCTAATTCCTTTGCCAATTGCATGGACCCATGTTCTTCTTTGAAACATATCAAGTACAATCACTTCTGCCATCCTATTCAATCAAAGCCTTCAGTTGCACAGATTTTGCGAAATGGCCTGGGCTTCAACAGCCTGGGAGCTGATTCACTGAGGCATCTGCGGTAACTCTGGAAGGACTGTCACCATTTTCCTAGCCAGAATCATTTGTTTTTGTCATTTAGAAATAATCTGCAGGGTATAATGTGGCCTTAGGGGAGCACAAAGCCCATTATTGCTCAATAATAGAATTTCATGAGGTCTTAACATCTTCTTTGAGCTCATATGGTGCATTTGACAGTGCCTGTGTGAATGTGTATCTCTAATGTCCCGTGGAACAAGGACAGAGAAGTGTTTTAAACACTTGAAAGGCTGCTAAAATAAACCAGCAAGCTGTGGGCAAGTGCAGAAGTCTGCTGCTGACTGGTGGGGACCAACCCCCAGGACACACACCAATGGGACATGTCTTCTCCATGGTAGCCAAGCGCAAGACTTCATAAATTCCATCCCCCACCTCCACCTCCATCACCTCCAAGATTATTTTTACCCAGACGCAAGCTCTCTCATTTCCTTTTCTCTGCAGTCCAGGACAGATGGGGATTGGGCAGTGAATTCCAAAAAGGAACCAAAAAGAAAGATGTTCATCTTGGACATAGTCAGAGCAGTGAGCCCTTGCTCCCCCAGGCTTATGGCCGGATCTGGATCACAGATGGTGTGGTAGCCCCCAGACCAACACTTCCCAAATAGCTGGGGTGAGAGAGTAGGGTCCAGCTATGGCCCAGCATGGTCATCTGCAAGGGCACTGCTGGAGAGGCAGCGGGGGGATGCAGAAGGGCCCCTCTAGGACTGAGGGAGAGACCAGGACAGGAAAAAAGGACAAGAACTGCATGAGCATCAAGGGAGGGATCAGGAGGATGCAGTGGATGGAGTGCTGCTTTCCTTTTGGCAAGAAAGGATACAAGGGCATGGCTGTGTCCTTTTAAGCGCTGCCTTGGGTGGCAGGAACAGCTCCGGGAAAAAGTCTCCCATTTCCAGATCAGCACTCCCTCAGCGCTGTCATCCATGGGTGCCCAGTGCCATGGTGTCCATGGTCTGCTGGATGCTGCAAGGCTAAAAGCATGTGTCCAGAGAATAGATACATTTTACTGAGTAGGTTTTCTGATGTGGTGTCCCTGGGAAGGGTACAGGTCTAAGAAAGGGTAGGGAGCTCAAAACTCATTTCCTAGCAGGCAAAATCTGTCCCTTTTCTACCATGTCATGGCTCTAGGAGGATTCAGGCTGTGTAAATTGAGGGGGCTCAGATTCTTGCTGAGTTCCAGAGGCTGGTATAAGTATGTGTACCATTAAATGTGCTGTCTAATTCAGTGTTGGTTGGGTCCAAGGCTGGCACTTCAGGGCTGTTCCCTAAGCTGCTGGATGCCCACAAGGCTGTGTCCTAGCCCACAGCTGAGCTCAAGTGACTCCTGGGTCTGCTGTGCCCTTTTTCAAGTATGATGCTGTGGGAGTGAAGGCCTCTGTGCTCTGAGCTACAGCTAATTAAAGCCGTTGTGAAGGGCTTTGTAGTAATTGCAGATATTGTAAAATTTAGTTTGCAATTGGTAATGTAAGCCTGAATCAAGTTATCCATAAAATGTTTTAGTTTGCATTTCCCAGTAGGAGCAGCCTTTAATAGGAAGGCTTTTGTTTGAGAAGCAGGACCAGAATTAATGGCAGCATTTAGCCATGCCTAAAGGGGTGCTTGCTGTGGCAGGTGGCAGGGTGGTGTAATTGATGATGCCTACACTCTGTGTGCTGCAGGAGGCTTCAGCAGCCATTAGCTGCTGTACCTGACAAATGCCAGATAGGAAGAGTGAAACGCCTGGTGCCAAACTCATCCAGAGTTGACATATTTACATCCAAAATGAAGGTTGCCCCTTCAGTTTGTAGGTCAAATACAGTGATTCAGGCTCTGTTTGTTCCTACGTGCTTAATATGCGCTATGAAGTTTTCAGACATCCTCAGTTTTCCAGTAGAATGCTGTATCTATGAATCTCAAATGTGAGGAAAATCCTAATGCCATAGGAACATGCAGCTACCCATGGGCTGGGCTGAGCTCCGTGCAGCAAGGGCTGCAGACAGATCTCATCCTTCTGCTCCAAGATGCCCAGCAGAACAAGGAGAGGTCAAGGACCAGCACTATCTTGCTTTGAGTGCCAAACAGCACAGGGGGATACTTAATGGGCACATAAACAGCTTAGGTTCCTAAGTCCTTGATTTAAATGGGATTTAGGTGCTAAACCTTCCCTCATGCGTTTGAAAATCCCACTCAACACCTCTCTGAACACTCAGGCAAGTAAAGACTACTGAAAATCTGGCCCTTAGACACCAATACAGCTGGTGTGTCTGGAACTAACAGTTTAAAAAGAAGTGCTGGCTCATGACTAAATGGAAGAGACATTTGGGAAGAGCAAATATTGAAGATGTTATAAAAAATCAGAATAAGAATTTAATTCAAGGCTGATATTTCCATGAACAACTTGTTCACGAGCAAATGCCATTTCTGAGCTCATATATCAGTAATAAACTGTTTTCTGATAACACTGGAGGACTCAGACAATTCCGAGACTCTGTGGGAGTCCTCTCTGCTGTTCTGGGGGTAGCTGGGTTTGATGCCATGCTCTGCATCACAGCATGCACCAGTAGCAGTTCGCTTGAGGGGCAAGGAAACAACTAGTGGGTTGTTTAGAAAGGATAGTCTGCAAGATATTTATTTTAATAAATATGAAAAGTCAATGTTTTTGTTAAATTAACTGTGGGGTCAAAGCTCAGAGCTGAGTTTTCCCATTCTGCATTAATATTTGCAGCATGACAGAGGTGATGAACACACGGGAACCGGTAATGGAGGAATTTGCGCTCAGCCAGACTCCTGAGGAAGAAGGAGGCCCTTCAAGTCAGGTAACTTTAGCAAGAACTGAAAAGTATCCTGAGTTGCTTTTCAAAAGCAATTTAATGCAACCAATAACTGTCATACATGTAGATGCTGAATTGCAGAGCACAGCTGCCAGAAGAACAAGCCCAGAAATACATGTGTGATCCTACTTAGGGTTTATTTTTAAAAGGTAAGAACTCTGGCAGGAGGTATTTGTCAGGTTCAAGGTCTAGGTGGCATGGTGACAGCAATGCCTGGCTCCTGTGGGGATGCAGGCAAAGAGGCCATCACCAAGAGTTCAAATCTGAGCAACCATCGTGTGATGGAGACATTCAGTCAGTACTGTACCGCAGCTTTTCTACAGCCACCCTTGTGATGAGCTGGGTTTCCTCAGGCTCAGAGGGAGCTCCCTTTCTGGAAAAGAGACCATTTGAAATGGTTGTGTGATTCACATAGATGGTTGTGGCATCATAGCAGCAGCACTGGCCAGAACCATTTGCTGGGAGGTGCCGGAGCATTTTCAGTCCCCAGGCAGTCTCACCCACCTGCTCACAGACCCTGTGGAGCCGATTCCAGCAGGAGGCATCATGATGTCCTGAGACCCCTTATGACAGCTCCCACACTGTGGTTGTGCTCCTGACTCTCACTGTCACTGCCTGGGACAAACCGCCTAAAAACGTGTCCTGGTGGAGCTGAGCTATCTCTCAGTGTATTACTGCAAGCAGGCTCAGAAAACCACCCCAGGAGCAGCCTGTTGCAGGTTCAAACAAGGCAACTGGAAGCCAGGGAAGTCAGAACTGAAATTCTGCAAATTCCTTTCAGATCACTTGTGCGTGTAATGAAAGGCTGCATGCAATCAAAGAGTGTACCATAAGCTTTCCCATGCCTCATTGACCACACGGGACAGATGCTGCTCATTCACATTTTCAATATTCTCTTTTCTCTTCTTCACTGACCTCCAGGTTTTCATTACTGTGTTAATGTAGACTGCCCAAACTCTGCCAGCTCCAACTCGACTTAGGTATTTAGGGCAGTTCTATGGTGTCCCTGGTCATATATTCCAGAGGTTTTCCCCCAGCTCCTTTACCCTTCTCCTCTGGGAGAAGGCAGTCCCATCCGCATGTTAGTGATGGCCACCTGAGGCAAAAAGGCAAACGGAAATGAGAGGTAGCCCAAAGTCAGTGACTCAATGGGAAAACTAGGTTTCTTCTAGCAACTTCCAGGCACTCTGGCCAGGAGACCGGTCCTTCTCTTACTGCAGTCTCCTGCCCACTCGTCACACACTCCAGCTTCCGCAGCAAAACACAGCGAGGCCCAACAGGCAGCTCTGCTTCCTGTCAGTCCTGACTCATTCCTGGAGGAACGTGGTAAATACTGGGCTCCAGTGGAAAAAAACATTATGTGATTGGTGTGAGAAAAGTCCACATGAGAAAGGCACAAATAAAACCCCCAAGCTGAGTCCGCACAGGTGCCTTGCCTAAGTTCTCTTTCAGCCTTAATAATCGACTCCCAGTATATTTTTAGATCAGTGTGTGTCATTTCCTGAGGCTTCAGCAAGCAGATGAAAAAGCAGATATTTCATTGCATTGGATCCCCCATCCAGGGGCTGCCAGCAGGCCTGGGGACAGAGTGGCTGTCAAGCAGCCCTCTTCCACCCAAGCAGGCTGATCAGCGCCTCATATGCACCCCTCAGAAGAAGTAAGGCAATTTGCCCACTATTTCGTGGCTATTTCCTGACACTGAGGCATGAGGCTTAGGGAGGTGGGCTCTGCCATGGGTCTGAAGAAGACCTCTCTGCTGCTTATGGGTGTCTTTGAAGCTGTCCTGGCCAAGAAGATTTTACCTTGTCTGACATTTGGAAATAGCAGGAGTGTACCAGCAGCTTCTTAAAAATTCCTCCCAGTCAAGACAGCTGCCATGGAAATGTCTTTCCAAATTATAAACAGCTCAGGAAGAGGCTGTGTAATGGGAAGTTTGGGGGAACTTTTCTGATAGGCAGCATGAGCAGCATTGCTTGATCAGGACAAGTTACACCCTTGTGGGTGCAGCTCAGAGAGGCATTAGAAAGGTTTACATTTAGTGGTTCACTTGGTATAGTTGCACTGAAGGGTTTTCTCACAAAATAAAGTGTCTCATTTTGCAGCACAAATAATAATATACAGCATTTTTCATCTTTGTGTAAATTTGCAAAGAGTAATGAATCCTTGAAACACTACCATAGGGAGTGAGGGTGTGAGGATGAGAATTACTGTCCTTCCCCATCTTCAGAAGTCAGATACAGACATAGCAGCAATGATAAAAATATGCTTAATGCTTCCCAGACACATAGGAAGAGAATTGCCCTTCCTAAGGTCTTGCCTCCCCCTGCCAGTTCTGATGCCAAGTGGGACAACTAAACCCTAAGCTCTTAGAGAGAGCAGCTACTGGGATGAAAGAAGGCTGCAAAAGCCATGGAGCAAACACCTCCAGTGGGTTATGACAGCCTCGGGTCCCTGGCAATGCCCTTTGGGATGTGCTCAGCTTTATGGTGGTTAGGGAATATCTGTGTGTTTCTGCCTGTGCTCATAGCAGGAGCTGTGTTGAGACTGGCTCACACAACCAGCAGCACTCAGTTTAGCCAGAGACCCTGATTCAATAGTGAACGTGTTGCAGGTGTGTGGGGTGGTTCCCACCAGCACCCAGCAAACCAGTGTTAAATTCCAGGCATTGCCTGGACTTTTAAGTGGAATAAACCAAAACAAAATAAGATAAACTCCACCAGCATGGAGAAATTTACAGCCCGTTAGTGCAGGTATATGGAAGAAGCCTGGAGATAAGGTTTCAGTGAAGCAATAACAGAGTTTGTCTTACGTTAACATCCTGAAGGAGCTGGAATGATTTTTCCTAAAAAACCCCTGACAACCCAAAACCAAACAAAGCCAAAGCAAACCCAAACAGAAAAAAATCCCAATTCAAACCAAGGTACTCTCTTGTACTGAGAGATTTAAATGAACCAGCAAGGTTGAAAAAAAAGAAAGCACTTCAACGTGTTACACTATCCTTCCCTAAAAAGACCTAGTTCAGCTTCAAGCTCTAACTGCTGCACAGTGTTTGACCTGCAGCTTCAGTGTGACGAATCAAAATAGTAGCTTGGACCATCCTCTGTGTAAAGGTGATCTCTGGGGCTACCTGCTTTGCATGACCGCATCATAAAATACAGTGTTTCACATTACAGAAAATAGCTCTGCAGAATGGTGGCTTCTTAATAAACTGTCACTTCAAGAAATGTGAATCTAATCTCAGAGTAAAAAGCCAGCAGCTAGAAGGGCTGCAGCAGCTGTTTAGTTTATGACACAGCAACAACCTTTGTGTCCTAAAAACCCACCAGAACTGAGACATGGATGTTTGGCAGCATAATGAATTTTGTCACCTAAGTCTCCATTTTCACTATGCATGTCAGATCACACAAGTCAAGGCAATCATCTGCCTGACACACTGGAGAGCAAATTTGGTTCTTTGCCCAGGAAGGGACAGCATGTGCAGAGGAGAGTGTGCTGAGACCTACAGCCCCTCCATACGCACACTTGGCCAGGAAGAAGCTGGATTCAGCTCTATTTGAAATCCTCCCTGTGCAGGACTGTTGACCTGCACCAGTTTGAAGGGAGTTTTTAATAGATGTGGGAGTGCATGTCTAATGCAGAAGGGATGCTAAGATGGAGCAGATACTCTGCTCTGAACATGCAACCCTGGGCAAGGATTGACAGATGTGTCCCCAAATGTCTCACCAGGCCTTCCCAGACTCATGTGAGAAGTACCCCAAGCTGTCCAAAAGACTGCCGTCGATTGTAGTGGAGCCGACCGAGTCCGGGGATGTGGAGAGTGGAGAGCTGCGCTGGCCTCCTGATGACCTGAAATCAGCAGAGGACAAGGGTCTTCATGGTGACCAAAGAGGATGTGTCCAGCAGCAGCAGCAGCAAATGGATCTGGAAGGTCTGAATAGTTTTCATCCCAGTTCCCGTTAGGAAAATAGCAGTTTCAGGCCATGCCATGCACTGAAGTTAATAGTGTACCAAAGAGCAGTAGGTGCTTGAGGGTGCCCAGGAGCACTTGCACTGGAGAGGGAGTCTTGCGGGCTGAAAATTTCCTTGCAGCTTTCCGGCACATGGTGTTTTTATCTGCCTCAGGCTCAGTCTGGCCACTTGCATGGCCAACAGGCCGTTCAGTGCACACCACTAGTTCACCCTAGAAAACTGTAAACCTGCTCAGTAGTATTTATCTCCCTATCTCCTTGCCTAGAAGCAAAGTCTTTGACAGCTGCACATTTGTTCCAGCATCATGGTGTTCCAGGAGCGCAGTAGTGTAGCAGAAGCTCACAAATATGTAGATATGAGTAGTGATGTCGCTGTGGGGTAATTATGGCTAAAGGTAAGAGCTTGTTGGAGTGTAGCTTGCATGGGGAGGTGAGGGTGGGGGGTTAACTTCTAGTTTGCAAGTAGCGAAAATTGCTCATGTCAGGTCAGATCACCCTAATGGATCAACTTCCTGATGGAGCAGGGAATCAAGGGCTGTTGTACCTCTGTATGAGGAAAGAAATATTGAAGAGCCATTTCTCTGCAGATACTTCAGCACACCCAGCTCAAGAAGTGGAAGGCAGTACAGATACTCTGGAAGGCAGAACTGAAGAGGATGAGTAGAAACTCTGTGGCCTCAGAAGTGAAACTTCAAGTTGTGAATCTTGTTGGAAAGCTAACACACTTTGAAGACATGTCAAAGTAACCTGTATTTAAATCTGCAAGGGTTTTATTTAGTTAGCACCTCGTAAGAAGCATCTGGGCTTTAGAACTGTTCTTTTAAACATCTTGATTTTTAGGCTGGGATTCATATAATTTGTTAATTTTTTCCTTGGGAAACAGTGGGGAGTGTTAGGAATCACGAGATTATCAAGGGAAAAATGCTCCTAATTTCAATTAGCACATTTCATTGGTTTTACCTTTTTCAAGCAAGGCTGCTTTTGGGTATCAACAGCAGGACAAAGGGGTTACATTTCTACAGGAGGGATGTCTTAAACCTAAAACCTTTCTTGATTTTAGCCATTTAAAACTAGCACTGTGATATTATGGATAATAGATGTAATATAATGTCACCATTTGGTTTTGTAACTTTTGTATAGATGCAAGTGTAAGATTTGCCTCCAGGCTGCCTTTCCAGGGGAGCCCAGAGCAGATCTCTCCCTTTGGCTAACCTGTGCAAATTTGGATGAACCAGCCTTTTCTTAGCCGCCTTTTCAGAAGTGCTTTCTTGCTGTACATTGACAAAGCAGATAGCTAGTTGCTGGTGTTTGTGGAGTGGGGCTGTCTGTTGTAGGCTTGGTCAGGTGGATTGTGCTGTTCGTGTGCATTTCAGGACCAGGTCCAGCTGTAGCATGGTGTGAGTTCCCCTCCCTTGAAGCCAACAAGGTGGCTCCCGCTTCTGCCAGGGTTGGATTGGTCCCACCTTATTAATAGAACTTGTTGTGACAATTCTCCTTTTGGTATGTTATGTATATACCATAGGTGCAGAGCCCCAGTTGTTTCTCTTTTGTCCCAAGCCTGGTGATGGTTGGGGGTGGGTGACAGGAGCTCAATAGCACAGCCCAAAGCTACCCCGCACTGTGCATGACACTAGGTCCCACCCAAGTCACCTGCAGTCTGAGAGGGGTGGAGGAGGACTGAGGTGGTGGGACACACACCACCTCCTTCCTGCACAAGCAGTGCTGCCAAGGGGAGTGCATGTGCCAGGGTCTGCCCTCACCGCTTGGCTTTGGATGCACAGCCACCATGGAGACCAGAGCTCATGGTGGGACAAAATGTCTCTGGACACTTCTGATCTCCAGTGGATTTTCCTTGGGCTTTTGTGGGTCATTTTGACAGGGGTGAACCCCTTCCTGCATGGTGACCTCCCAGAGACTCACTCCCACCACTCTGGGAGGAACATTGGTCTCAGCCCAAAACACGACTCTTTAGCCAGTGTTGGTGGAGATAGATAATGCGTGTACTCAGAAGGGTTTGACTGTATCAGCGACAACTGTCCCATAAGCTACGAAGCTGGCTTTCTCCCTCTCTGCAGGGCTGGATAGGGGTCTGTACTTTCAGTTAATGCTGCAGCCGGAAGAAGCCTCTAGCTGTACGTGGAATGAAATAACAGAATTTCTTCCAGCATTAACTCCTAAGTTGACTTCCAAGTGCTTTCTTTTCTCTAGTATTAATTTTCTCTAATGGCAACTTTTAATTGTGTGATGGTGGATAAAATTTACTGGCCGGAGATATTAATAAGTTTATACCTTCTTAGCAACCAAATTTAATATATTTACTTACAAAGAATTCTGTGCAATGAATGTTTAATACAAAGGAAATAGACTATTTTACTTCAAAGCAACATTAATTTATGTATGAAACTGTAGCTCATTATTTGGGGCGTTTGGGATCTAGGAGCCTTTTTATAAGCAGTGTAGTGTAGTATAATGTGATACTTTAGTTAAATTTTGCTCTCTTAACCTACATAACAATCTGTCTTGCCTTCTTGATGTGGACTTTCTTACCTATACTGTCACAGAATTATTTTGTTGGATGAGTGGGATTCGGGTAAGAGTACTGAATTCCACCAGACTAACAGAAAGTTTCGAGAACACCTCCGAAATCTGGTTGCTCTTCCTGTCTCCCCCTTCCCTGGTGACAGTTTCCTGATAAAGCCAGTGAATCAAGGACAAGCTCAAGCTATGTGTTTGGGTGGCACATGAGCAGTGAGAGGAGGTCCTCGGCTGGGACCCGTCTGCAGCTGGTTGTGACAGGAGGAGAGCTGCGCTGGCGAGGTGGCTGGGAAGATGCGAGGTGCTCTTTAAATGCTGCTGTTTCATTGCCCGTCAAGAGGTTTTACAAAGCTCTAGGGGGAGAACAAAGATGGTGACGACATATTTTTAGCTATGTGATTTCCTTTCAATCTGCATCTGCCCAGCTCCATGAGGAATGACGTTAGATGTATCACTTAATTTGCTTTTCACTTTATAAAAGGAAAAACAGTTGCTTGAACACTTCCCCCAATTTTATGTGCTCTCTATCTGCTTTCAGATGCTCCCTCCCTTCCTGCTCTGGATGGCCCTTATCCTATTTCCACCTGAGGTCAATGGCACTTCCCTAAATAAGTTTTCCAAAGAAACAACAAAATTCTACATACACCATGAAAAAAACTCCACACAGCACTGCTTTTTTTATCCTACTATGTAAAGCTACAGCCCATACAGAAATCTCAGATTTCCTCCTCCCAGCTTAATTACTCCTCTCTTTCCTTTTCCCTCTTTTTCACTGCTCCCTTGAAGTATTTTACCTGAAGCGAATGGATGCTTCAAACTAAAGCTTTCTCCTAAAGCCGTGTGGCCTCAGTTTAACAACCACGCAAAGCCAAACTCCTCCTCCCATTCTTTATTGTTCTGAACATCAGCCAGAGGCCCTAAACTAGGAGAGCAAGATGGAGAGAAAATTGTTTTATACGAACAAGCCCTATTTATTCTACTTGCAGGTCTATGAATGTCCACTTACTTTGTCTATGTGCAAGTGTTGTCTCTCTAATAAACTCAATTAGTTGTTTTGTATTTTTCTGGATTAAAAGCTTTGTAGAAACTAAAAAGGGAAAAAAGAAATTCAGTCATATTTTTCTAGTCAAGCTTGTAGAATATTTCATGTAGTGCAGAAAGGAGGTTTTATGGAGTAAGACATTGTTGGATTTTGCTCTATTTCAGTTCTTTCTAATTTTGTAAAATGCCACCTGTACATAACACTTGACTAATGTATGTCCTGTAGATGTATTACACCATTTAGCCTATTAAATGCCTATACTGGACCGACTGGAAAAAGTGGTATACTCACAGTGTCTTGGTTTAAAAAAATGCAAAGGGTTATTTGTGGTGGGTGGTGTGCAGCTCCTGTCCTACCACTAATACTGCTAATAGAAGGGGGGCAAAGCTCACTCTAAGTTTGCCTTTGCCCCGTGGCATGCAAATACTCATGCTGGCCCTCCATCACACATGCTCCTACACAGATAAATTCAGATTTATGTCAACAGCAGTTGTCATCTCTATCTCTTTCCTTTGAGCACTTCCTTGACCAGGCTGCTCAACGCTCACTGTTTCTATCTTGGGATTTTCTTGCTCCCCCTCACCCTGGGTGGTGCCATGCCTTGCATGCTGCGCTAGCAGCAAGCCAGTTGGCTCATCTTCATTCACCTTTAATGCAATGCACATTTTTAACATTTTCTGGAAAGGCTATTGTGGAGCCCAGCAGAAACTCACATTACTAGAAACCTATACCCTGTGCAAGGAGAGTGGGGTCATGTGGCAGAGAAGATGAGAAGCAGAGATAATCTGCCATGGAACAGCCAATTTTATCCCAAAATGTCAAGCTACCAAAAAGCAAACGATCAGATAACTGGAGGGTGAGACTCCCTCTTACTTTCCCAGTTTGAAAGCAGCTGCTTGCTCTTTGCTGAGATGAGTATATCAGCATGGAAAAAAGCGTTGCTTGGGGTCAAAGCCAGTTTTTTCCTGCCTGCCACTGCAAGTCTGTGCCTTGTGGGCCATGGTGCCATGGTTAGGGATATTTTCTGTGTCCCAGGCTGGAGGCAATAAGCCCAGCTTGGCACTGCAGCAGTTGCAAACCTGATGCTTGATGTCATCCAGTACTGGAGTTTCCATGCACCATGCACGGAAAATCTCATGTCCAGGCATATATTACCCTGAGGATGGGGTGATAGAAGGACTGACACTGCCTCCTTCTCATCTCCCTTGGAGCCACCCCTTCCTTCTAGGGTTTTCCTGTGTGGTGTACAGTGTTCAGCCACATAAGAGTGCAACAGGTACTACCTGATGGCTTCAGGGGCTACAATTTCAACTAGTGCCAATTTTATGTCACTGTGAGATCTGTGCTGAGTCCTGGCCATTCCCTTTCCTTGATTCTGAAGGCAGTGGAAGATTATCTGCAATTAATTATACAGGATGGGGATGGCAACACTGTTGTCTTGCTCTTCTATTTTACATTGAAACTCACAGGATCCTTAGGTTTATTTAATGTTATCCCACTGACAAATTATGAGACATTTTAATTTATCTTTAATCAGACATCTGCTCTGTAGTTTTTTCTTTCAGAAGTATTCTGCTTCACACTCCTATCTAAAGGAGCAAATAGCATTTTCAGTGCAATTAGCCTTTATTTAAACCACCAGGAAGAGATGGAAACTGGCTTTTATGATGTTAAGCTGAAAAATATCACATCTAAGGCAAATCAATCCTAATTTGCATTTTTACCATTGTTTTCTCTCTCTCTTTTTTTTTTTTTCTTTCCAAATCCTATATTTGTGTGAACTCTTCAGTGGAGAAAGGTGATCCCTGGCAGCTATAGGGAGCCATTACTCCCACAACAAACAGCACATCCCTCACATTCACATTATAAAAGCTGTTATTCATATGCACTGCTTCTACCACAAATTAGAGCAGGGCAACCTTCTTCCCCTTGCCTTGGAAACACATTGTGGCTTCCATTTAAGAGACAATAACATTCTACAGTTTAAACCCACTCAGTTCTAGAAATCTAGGATTTCAACAAAGTTTCTGATTTTCTCTCTTTAGTAAAAAAACACCCGAACAACAAACCCAAACCCAACCAACCAAACCAAAACAACAACAAAAACAACCTCCCTGAAATATCAAAAAGTTGCAGTTTTCCTATAAGAACATGGATAAAACATTTCCTTCCATTTTCTCTAACATTTCTTCCACAAAGAGTCCAAAAATTTCACATCTAACATTAGGCTTCTGTTCTGCTGACCCCCTTGAGACCAGCTGAGAGGACAGGCAAGAGTGGAGGAGCCTTGAGGGAGGTGGGGACATAGATCAGGAGCTATTCTCCTCACACTTAGCTTTCAGACCCCAGACTTACACTATGAAGGACAAGAATCTTTTCATTCTGCCTTACAATCCATACCCACACACCAAATGAGATCTGTTTAAAACGCCTGTGATTGCAGCCAGTCCAGCCATTAAATGGATGTTTGCAATCAAGCCAGCATTCAGCTTTGGCTTTGCTCCTGGTGTGTGACAAATTCTCTTTATGAATTAGTCATTTAATTTATGAAGCATAGGTCGGATATTGTCATATACCCATGTGTCCTCTTTACCCCTGACAACTGTACCCCCACTCATTTACTATTCAGTAGGCAATGAAGCCATGAAAACCCCTGGGACTGGGATGCTGCTGGGACATACAGCCAGACCCAGGAGGTGGCAAAAGCTCCAGATACCGCAGAGCTGGAAACCTAAGAATAATTTATTGCTGCTGTTAACTATTAACTGACGATGATTTGAGCAGGAAGAAATAGCACAGGTACCTATCTCATCAATCCAGCCTTCCCTTGGCAGCCCTGTATATCCTCCTGGATTAGCTTTTCAGGCTGGTGAGGTCTTGCAAGTAGAGAACTGCAACTGAAAACAGCAACTGAAAACACAGGGGCAGAACAAAATAAGCTGAACATGGGATCAAAACCAGCAACTCAGGTGCTATTTCACTGGTAAGGCTTCTAGCTTGGGTGTATGTGGCAAGGTTTTTATCCTCAGATTTACAACAGAGGCAGAACAAAGTGAACTGGACACAGACTTGATCTCCATGCAACTGTGGAGTGCACCAGCTCTGGAAGCAGGATGGTTAATGCTTTAATTCTTAATGGCCATGTCTAGCCACTAGCCCTCCTGCTCCCCAGCAGGACACACATGTGTCTGGGGTGGCTCATCCTCCCCCTCCTCATGGACCCGAGGGCTGCGACAGGCTGCAGAAGAGGCTCAAGTGGGAACAAGACTGAAAAAAAGATGGGGTTTGGGATTCTAAACACCAGGAGGATTCAGTGCTTGAAGCACAACCAGAAAGCATGAACAAAGGCAAAGCAGCCACTTGACTCCTCATGGCCCCAGCAACCTCCTTCTAGCTCAGTGTCTCTCTTTGGACCAAACACAGTGTTCTTGGTTACCTTTAATGACCCTTTAGTGTAGAGACACATCTCACACAGAAGCTGCGTCTTTTAAGTCTGATTTAACTAAGGAGACACATCTGAATTCCCTAGTTCACACAGAGGCCAAGGTGCTGCTTCCTATTTATAACTGGCTGGGTTAAATAAAGTGCTTTATTCATCCCTAAGGTTTTACACAAATTCCAGAGAGGACAAAGGGCCTGTGTCTTTTTCCCCACCCTTCTATTTTCTTTTTTTTTGGCCTAGTTTGTACATGCAGAGCTAACACTTGTTCCAAGAGTGATTCAAAATAAGGCTAGAGAATTATTTGCTGGCTCAGCATGAAATACCGTCCTGCTAGAAATCATCTGTATGATTTTCATATGCATTCTGAGAAAAGAAGCTATTTAAATACTACAAAGTTTTGATATGTTTATACAAACCCTGCTTGCAGATCCACTGATAAAAATCCTCTAAATTTGCTGGCATTGCTTTGGGTCCACTGCAGCTGAGGGATGACTTTCGGTACCAAGGCAAAGGAAAAAAGGCATAAAATCGAGGGTATTTTAAACTCCTGCTTTATAGAAATGCTCACTAATATATCGAAGTATGCTGAGCATGAGATGGTGCTTATCATGCTAAGCTGCGGACCCAAGGAAGGCCAGCTGTCTGAGTCAATATGGATTTTATTGAATTCTTCAAGGTTTTTCTGATTTCTAGGAGTGATGTGTCCTTCTCTCTATGTAGAGACACAGTGCATTTGGGTGCTACTGTTTGAACAATGCAGCAAACTACATTGCTTAGGTGCTTGCATTTCATTTCAGCAAATAAGAAAGAACTCATTCAACTCCCAAATAACTCAGGCATTGCAATTACCTGGTTTTTGCAATAGGTGATTCTGTCACAACCTACTATCTGTCTCCAGTCCTGATAACCACCAACGTATTCGAGCCAAAGCTTTCCTTCCAAGTGATTCGATTTTAAGCTCTTCAGGGTAGCAACTGCCTTTTGGTTGCTTTGCATTGGATATACCTGCATAGCACCTACAGCAGTGGGCTCCTGTCTGCAAGAGGAGAGTCCCTGTGGTGGGAGGAAGCTGGCAGGAAATACCCGAGTTGCTTGTACCCACACAGAGGTGCCTGATCCATACCCTGCCTGAGGCCCAAGTTGTGCCTGCCCTGCTTTGGGGCTTCTTTTGGCATGTGGCCCCTCTCCCTAGCAGCCTGATCAGAGAGGGGGCTGCCAGCAGAACCCAGCTGGATGGGTGAGCTGGCTCCAGCAAGGACAAAACCATCAGGGGTTTGCTGTGTTCTCCACTGAAGGCGCCTGGGGCCCCACTGAGAGTGTGCTGAGACTGAAGGATACAGGTGAAATGATCCAAGAGCTGCCCAACACGTTTTTCTAACAGTCAAATAAAAGCATCACCTCTGAGTCTCTCCAGTTATGTTTCCAGAATACTCTTGAGTTGCTAAGAAAACCATAGACAAATTAACTAATTTGTTCCTTTTTTGTTTTCTCCAGAGGAGCTCACATGCATTTATATGAAGATATGAAGTGATTCTTCCATGCAGAACTCTGCCAAGAGCTGTGCTTGTTATTCCAGATTTACAATAAAAAGTATTGTTCAAATGACCTAGATACATAGAGTACAGCACTTAAGTAGGGATTTGGATAAATCCAGTGCACATATCTAATCAGAAAACATATACAGGCTTGGGAAAACACTGTGGTATGATGTTACAGAGTCTTAATATATAGGTGTGCATAGGTTACAGAGGAAGAGACAGGCAATACTGCATTAATGCTGTAAACTATCTTTTGTATTGGTTTGTAATATCTGCTGGCCAAAGGAAAGAACTAGGTGCATCTTGAGATGTAAATCAACCTGATTCACCAACTCAGTGCCTTAGCTGAAGTCATTTGACCTCATGTGTCTCAGGCTTAGAGAATAGGATAAATTACTGATTCCCAAAATGAAAACCAGATGCTGCAACATCTTAGCAGAATCTTCTTGCTTGTGGAACTATTCCTACTTAGAAAGAAATTTCCATACTTTTTTCTGCCTTAAACGCAGGAGGATGCAGGCTTTCAGCAGAAGCATGACTGCAGCCGGAAGCACAAGGCCCAAGCTTTACACTAGAGCAGAATACAGCTATCACTATAATGCGATCATGCCTGAAGTGTTCATAAACAACAGAGCAACATATGCCATAGGTGGTGCATCACAGTAGGTAGGTTTGTAAGTACTGTACCACTGCAGAGTACTTAATTTATAAAAGTTAAACATAGCAAACCAAATGAGGCATACTGGCACAGAGCATATGATGCTAAATATCAAATATTACATGGTCCTAGAGTGACCATCAGCTCTGCCCCGGAGACAGATTTCAGAAGAAACTGGAAGAGCTCATTTCCACTTCAAATTTACTGTGATTAGCATGGCACTCAAGATAGCTATTTTGATATTTCAGGTTTTACAAGGCACCACTATTCATTTGGCCTTACAAAGTCACCTTCCTTTTCAGTCCATTTCACTAAACTTAAAGATCATGACTAGAATTCATGAGATGAATTTCATCAGGACAGTTTATGCCAGCACTAACTCAGAAAACTTGCATATACCAGTCTTTCTACAGGCTACTAGGAACACATAACACTCTGTACACTGAATTAACCCACAGTTAAACTATATCTTCTTTTCATGGATTTATTTTAATTCCTAGAATGATACCATTACCCTCTGAGTAATTGTTTGCTGCCAACTCAAAGTAAAACACTCTGGACACAAATACGTGACAAAGCAGGAATCTCCAATGTCTAATGTGAAAATAGCTAACGAGGATACTCAACTTTTGTCACAAAGATATAAACCAACCCCAGAAGTGCCATGCTGCCAGGCTAGGCCTGTTGAAGTTGTACTTATGCACAGTCATTGCTCTGGTCAACTTGTGTTCAACCTCCAAACCTCTGAGAACAGATATGTACAGATGTAATTCCTTTGACTTTGTGGGGCTGCTTCTATATGGATAGTACGCTGACTTTGGGCATTTGGACTGTTGTTGGAACTTACTTTTGAAGTGTTTGTGCCCCTGTTCATCTGGTGTGGGGTTTTTTTGGCAGCTTTGCTGAGCCTCCACTGAGAACTTTCTTCATGTGAGCTCCTGGAGAGATCGGGTAACTTGAACAAAGGAAGCATTAAAAAACACAGGATGGGATCCCTTATGGTGCTGATGTGTTTCCCTCTTCTTTTTGGAAAAATTTTGCAAAAGGGCATGTTAGCCCAAGCTAGTCTCTTCTGCACTAGAGGCTGATGGATTTGGCCTACAGCCTCGAGTAGGAGTCAGCGAATATGTCCCATCTTTGCTAAGCAGCTTATTTCCTGTTTTTGAATTCCTGCATGACAGGCACACAAAACCATATTAAAGATTAATGCAAAAGGCCCTGAAGATTGGAGTTCCTGGAAGGCATCGCGCAGCAGGTCTTCGTTAGCACACGAGAGCAGATAAACACACCACCGGGGGAGTGACAGCACATGCAATGCCTCTCCACACTTTCTTCTCCAGCCCAATGCTTCTGAACTTCATAAGCAGCCTCAAAACACCCATAAATGATTCAGAAGAAGAAGGATTAACCAGGAACAGTGTTACTTGCTGGGTTGTAGGAGTCCCTAGACCTCTGCTCTTGTTTTTGTTTCATCACAAACCTATGTATAGAGCTGTCCTCTATCTGAGCTGTAGTCACACGAGGAGATTTACATGTTCAGTCCCAATTTTTCAAGCCCTCCATCTTTACTCTCCTGAGAGTAACTACCTTTCCTCAGTAAAGTGCTCTGCATTCTTACATCTGACATCCACGGACACATACACCTGTGGACTTCCTAAACTTCCTCATCTGTAGGATCTGGTCCAGCATACAGTGCCACTGCAAGGTAGATTCGGCTGTCTCTTTTCAGGGCAGGAAGAAGGCTGCTGAGCAGCTGCCAAGTGTTCCCCATTAAGAGCACAGCATCGAGATGATACAGTAGTTAAAAGCAGTGACACTCTTCTTTTCCCTTTGTACCCCAAACTTGAAAGCAGCTGTTTAAATGCCTAATGTTTCAGAAATATTTGAAATTAAAAAAGACTACCAAATAATGCTTCTAATGCCCACACAATGTGATGCTGAATGCTGCTGCTTTCCAAACTGGACAAGAATCATTATATGTGATACCAAAACATGAGTGTAACAACAGGGTTTTTCACTTGCAGCTCCTCGAGACAGTAACAGTTTGCATAAAACATACTGGTGAGGCTGGCATGATTTAGGGATTACATCTCAAATTAATGGGCAGAAACATGCATGTAGTTACCAGAAGCTGTCTCTCTTCAATTCTTGACTTTTCTCCTTTTTGACATTTGCTTTCATGTTGTATTTCTGGTGCTGATGCTGAGCTTTATACACAAAACCCAAAATAGCTCAAATAGTCTATGTTCCTACCAGCAGTTGCTTGATGTTGCTACACCCCTCCCAGGACACAGCTGCCTCAGTTGGATGCAAACAGCCATGAGAGAGCTGAGGAGCCAAACCTGCATCTGTAGCAATGGTCAGTCAAACTCTGCTGCTGGCACTAACCTTGCTGCCTGCCCCAATTGTTAGTGCTCAGTCCTCCCCAGGCACCACCAAGCCAACACCTACAAACAAAATTGTTTCCCTTTTGCAGCCCACATGTACCTAACATCTCTCTGCTCTGCTTTCTCTTCCTCCTCACCTGCCATAGGGGCTGACAAAAAAGCAGTAACCCACCACCAGCGTCATTGGCAGATGCTTCCGGCATCCCTGGGGCTGGCTTGGGCCATTGTTCCAGATTACAGAGTGGAGGGACAGGCAGCAAACCTATCATCAGAGCTATCAATGGGACCTGTCTCTTAGCTCCATGTCCTGTGCTTTAATGCTGACATTTGCTCCATATGGCACTCAGCACCGGCACTGCCCAGAACCCTGCATGATGCCACAAGCTTTCCATCCTTCTGCTCTGTGACATCAGGCAATGCCTGCTTGTTTTCTGAGCTTGCATCCAGTTTTGTGGCAACTTGCTAGATAATCATCCATCCACACGATTAACCTACAGCCTGTGTCATCATGTAACTGAATTTTTATGATCAAATGTTCAAAAGGGAACTTTTTTGCAAAAGAATATGTTTCAAAACATCTAACGATTCCACTTTCTTCAGCACGATATTTCCAAGTGGAGGGGAAATTGCTGCCTAGCCCAGCTTCCAGAAACACTCTTCACCATAGAAACTATAAACTGAAACATCCCCACTAGTGACTGCAGCTCACTGGAGCATTTTAGTTAATAGGTTGTTTGAGTAAGAGCGATATTTGCATACATCACTGCTAATCCTGCTGTTTGCTGTTCGTGGAAGGGCTCTGGCCAACTTTAGTGAAACTCCACCCATGCAGCAGGACAAGGGGCACAATGAGTGCTTGCCTTTTTCACCAAAACAACCCATTAGCAGCCATGTTTCAATGTAAACTATTCAAGAATGAACGTGGGATTGTTTCTCCACAGCAGTTTAATGGGTTTTTTTTGCTCTCTATTCCAGCAGAGCAGTTCAGGATTTGCTTTCATACCAGCTATCCTGGATGACCATCATTGGCTGTGGGGTAGCCAAGGCTGGGTGTGAATTGTGGGGTAACCAGGCTCTTGTGCTGTCCCAAACCCTATTCTGCTGTTTTCCCTGGTGAGTACTGTGAAAACCTCTCTGTCTTTCTTGGCACAGTTGGAAAATTACAGGAGTGCTCCAAGCAAGGTTCTTCAGCCTGCATCCTTGCTGGAAGCTGACTCTGCTCCTCCTCACACCAGCACACCTGGCTGGAAGTGCCACCAAACTCATGCCAGAGGATCCTGTGTGGACAGATGTATGAAATGATAAAACTGGGCTTGAGCTCAGCTAAATTCCACACCAAAGAACATGTTCTTTGCACCAGACCTCTCTTTCTGAAGCCACTCCATTTAACACGGGTTGATTTATACTTACCATCCCCTCTTTCCCATTAGAAGTCACAAGCCGAGTTTTTAAGGCAAAGCCATACATTTCCCATGCAAGTGCTTCAAAAATCATCTCCTTTTTGATTCACTGTGCTTGCAAGTCTTTCTGAGCCAGAAAATGCAGACCTCTCCGGGATATTAATTTGAAAGTTGAACAAAGGACTGAGGCTTCACTTAGGAAGTCTGTTCAACAGTCTAGAAGTTGAGCAACCCAAATATGCAACTGCACGAGTTATCATCCTTCTGACTGAGTGACAGCAGCCTCTCCATCACACAGACAAAAAGCACAAGAATACTCCAAGAGCCTAGTGCTTTGCAATGTGAATGTTCAAGGTATCAGCTGCATGTTTCGAGAAATTGAAACAGCTTTTGCAAAATACATTACAAGCTGAAGGCACGTGCATCTGTGCAGAGCTTTGCAAAGTCTGAGCACAAGGACCTCTGTGCTGTAGGACTGTCAGCTCCGAGTGCACAAAAGTTCTATGACTGGTTCAAAATTACAAGATTTAAAATGTGTGGATCTGGGCTCCCCAGTTGCTTTTTGCAGTAGGGGTAGAGGAGAGGTACTCTGTTTGCAGTCATTTCTCTGCAGCGCAAAGTGTTAAGAACATCCTTAAGAAAATCCCAAACTGAGATTCTCCAATAGTGTCGTGACTCCAAGTGCTGGATTTCCAGAGAGAGAATGAAAGAACGTGATCTAGTGAGCAATAAAGCCTAAGTCAGTGACATTGTCTTTGGAGACCATGTTCCACTACCATTTCAAACCTACTCTGTGATGCTGGGCTGGTTGCTGGGTCCCCCTATGCTAAACCCAAGTAACAACATCAGTCTCAGGGCCAGACTCCTGTGCATCCTTCAAATCAAAGGAAACGTGGAGGCTCCCTAGGAGGTGCATAGGAAGACATAGCAGAGGGCAAACAGGACTCACCACAGCCATCCTGGTACGTGTGGGGATGCCCAAGTTATGCTGCAGGAAAGCCTGAGGTGGTTCAAGTTCCACCTCCCCCAGCGACTTACACACTGATGTCAAGGGGTGTTTGCCTCTGTTCAGTGCTTGCAGCCAGAAGCCTTCTTGGGGCCACCCCAACCTTCTTCTTCCTCCAGCCTGACAGGGGGGCACCCCCTGACATCAGGAAAGGCTTTTCAGGGCCTTCCCTCCAGCAGATAATCTGGAAAGTGCACAGCACAGGGGCTGGTATCTGGGGAGATGCTGGGACAAGGGAGAGCGGGATTTAAACCTTTGCTCTACTGAATCCTCACACTGAAAAAATATGGTTTAATTCACACTTATCTTCCAGCTGGCTGCCCTAAGTGGAGCCTACTGGGTATTTATCTTCCCTTCTCAGCTGCTTGATGTTGCATTCAAAGTGCAATAGGTTTTATGGTTTTTCAGGTGGTGGGAATAAACTGCAGCCTCACAGGTCCCTAGCGCTTTACATACCAATCACCCCTGAGGCAGGAAACATGGTCGAATTACCCAGGCAGTCATGAAAACTCCTGAGGCTTTCCCACATCCCACTGTGCACACCAGGCAGCTGAGCCTCAGGGCCTGAAAGTGATGGCTTCTTCCCAATGCGGACTCCTGGCGACAGCACTCGCAAAAATTGCAGGATAATTTAGGCTGGAAGAGATGCATTGACTTCATTTGGTCCAACCCCTGCTCAAAGCATGGCCACCTTTGCCAGCAGAGCAGGCTGCTCTTGGAGAAGTTTTTTCTTTATGTCCTATCCCTTGCTACAATATGTGACTGTTTCCTCCTGCTCTTTCACTGTGCACACCTGAGAAAAGTTTGCCTCTTCTCCATAACCACTCACTGGTCATTAGCCAAGACAAGACAGAAAGGAGATCTCCCTCTAGTCTTCTGATGATTGGAAAGGTGGGCTTAATGAAAGGTGAGCTTTTGGCCCTCACCTCCTGCTCAGGACGTTTTGACATAGTGACTCACTCCAACACCAGCCTCCCTGATACCACTGACAGGTAATCAGAGGAACGTGGCTCATAAACCTCCAGCTATCACCAAAACAGCTCCTCTGTGTTCCTAAAGGAGTTCAATTTCTCACTGCTACCATCTGGACACTACGGAGCAGATTTTTTCTATGTCATGTTCACCTGCCATGAAGATCACACTTGAAAATACAGGTGTTTCTTTGACATATAAATAGCAATTCTTAAAAACTATGCTGGATGTCATAGGTGTGGAGCAGATGGTCTGTGAGGTCTCTATGCCATAAATAGGACATTGTAGACTTCCTTTCTCTTACCTTTATCTGCCTTCTCCAGGGACATTTTCAAGGCAAGGGCTGCCTTTCCTGAGACCACACATTGTTTAGCTGAAGGGAACTCTGGTCCTGTTTGGGTCCTGTATGACATAGACCATAGAAAGTCAGAAGTTGCAACTTTCTCTCCATGGTTATTGCTGTAGTAGTGCTATCAGTGACTCACACATCAGCACGCTCCACTTCCACTGGGCTTTTCTTGGGCAAAGGAGGTGTTTCCACAACACAGATGTGGAGGAAGCCAGGATGACAGTGTGTGTAGGAGTCGTGCTTTGCAGGCACCTCAGCTGCTCCTTGTCACACCAACCACATTGTGCACTGACATTGCTAAAAAGCAGTGGAGGACAATAGCTATTGCCATTTTCCCCTGTTGGGACAAGTATCCCCTTGTTTAAAAATCCACACCTCTATGCACACCTACACATACTCCAAATCATTGCAATATGTGGACTCAGATGATATGAATAATATAAATATGCCTTTGTACTCTCTAAGAGATTCAAGCTCTCCCCTCCACACACCCACCCCTGTGTTCCTCTATATATCTGATAATACAGGGTTACAAAACAGTGCTGTTATTCCTGTGGGGCTTGATTATTTAACATTGTGCTGTGCAAAGTTATCAGAGCGATCCCAATGGACCAAAATAACTCTTTGTTTCTTTTGTGGTGTTTGCAAAATGGGAGCCAAAAATAGCTGTTGGCTGGTTGATTTGAAATATTGCTGACCTTTCAGCACACCCAGCAGAATCTACCAGCAAAGAAACCCCTCTGCTCTGGGTGTGCAGAGCAAAGCACCCTTCACTCATCTTTCCATTTGAGTCCTACTAAACTTGGGTTCAGTCTCATCTGCTTTGAGTCTCCTTGGTTTGTATGCTGAGGGGGAAACAGATGTCAGCAGTACCTGGGAAGATTGTCTTCCAGGGGAAGAGAGGTGTGTAAGAACATACCACCCTGTGCCCCATTTCTATGACCATTTTAGGTGACCCAGAGCCAGCCACAACTGTAAATGTCTTTTGAACTGTTTCTTCCTCCACACACAGAGGCAAACCTGGACTTGGATGCCAGATGGGAGCCAGGAGAGTATTTCTAGTTCTGCTTGGGCAGGGTGTCCAGCTTTCTGACCTGTGCCCCCTTTTCATCCCTGGTTTGCACTTCTTCATCCTGCTCAGGGTTTTCCCAGCCTACTGTCACAAAAATTAGTGGTTTAGAGTCACTCAGAGAATCACCATCAAAGGTATTAGCAAGAATAGTTTTAATAAAGATTTGCAAAAGTCTGAGTTAACAGAGTTAGATGGCAAATTTCACTCTATTACTTATGACACAGATGAAACACACAGAGGTAAAACCAAGCTAAAATGATTGATACAGAGAACAAAGACACAAAAACATAACGGAGACCCTCCTGTTAGGTCAAGATATCAATAGGCACTTCATACCTTGAACAAGGTTCAGAATGAACCCTGTTGCTTCCTAAACTCCTGGTGGAGGCTAGGTGCAGCTGAGTTCAATCTTAGTCTCAGTCTTGGACAACAGTTTACGTCTAATGGAAGAAACACACAGAAATAAGGAAATCCTCCCATTGAGTCACAAGTAAACCCCCTTGCTTTCTAAACTCCTGGTGAAGTCTAGGTGTAGGTTTAGTCTTAGTTTCAGATTTGGTCAACTGTTTATATCTAAAGGATTACAAGCATACTAATTCAGCACAGATTGGGTTTTTACAAGGCTTTTACCTAGCAGCAATCTACAGTTTTACGGTGTATCTTAACATTTACAAAGTGAGTCAACAAGATTTACTATACTCCTTATAGCAATTTATACACACATACATATGTACAGACACAAAGACTTAAAACGGTATATACCTGTTAGAAATGTCCTTCAAGTTCAGTGAAATACTTCAAATGTCTCGACATTTCCAATTGGGCAAGGGTTGAGCCTTGAGGGGTGAGGGGTCTTCAGCCCAGGTCCCATAGATAGATAGTTTTTTGTGGCAGTCCTCCAATTATCACAAACTTGAAAGTTTATGAGTTCTGAGAGACATCCCATGCAGAGGGAGAGCCTTGTTGCTGCCTGCTGCAGTCAAGAAGAGCTCAAAGGGCCCCACTTCAGACCATCATTTATAGGGTTGCAAGGTTTTAGTCATTAGTGAGTCCCCATCCTAGTCACAAGCTGAGCCAGTAACTAGTAGAAGATATTCAAAACTCCAGTAACAGTGGTCCCGTTCAATTCAAGCTATGATCAAGGGAAGGAATGTTCCAAGGATGTCAGGGGATGGCTGATAAAACCCACTCTTGCTGCCCACCTTAGCCAGGCAACAAGAGTCCCTGGTAAGGTCAGTGCAACCTACCTTAGCCGTGTAAGGGTTCCCTGTACAGCCAAGGAGCACTTCACCTCCCAGCTCCTTACACAAAGGCAAATTCCTGACAGGAATTCCTGAGACTACAGAGCAGCCAGAGGATAGGGGTGCAGGATGCACCACCACACTAATGCACTGATAAGCACCTTATACCCCTGAAGAGGCAAATTGTGTTAGGTGTTTGTCAAAGCTTAGTCCCATGAAACCCCAATCCCTGCAAATAATTTTTTCCTGTATAACCAACCCTCTAACTCATTTGTTTCTCTTGTGGTGTAACAGCCTCCTTTGATCAGGGACCATTTCATCTTCTGTCTCACACTGAACCTATAGTCCCATACCAAAGATCAAGGACTTAAGATAATTCCTGCATTGGTCTCATGCCCTCTTCAGCAAGGCAGATGACTGTGAGAGATGCCTCCTGCCCATCTCTACTTCTCATAGTGTCCCCTGCCCATCATTACTTCTTCTCACCCTTCTTTCACCTCCTTAGATGAGAGAAAAAAACTAGGGTACACAGGAATGTACACCTCAATAATCAGGGAGCCAACTGAATGCACAGAGACATCAGAAACAAGTTCAGGCAATAGCCAGAGAAAGAGGGAGATGTGCTCCTTGTCCAGGAGTCTGTTCCTACCAGTGGGACCACCAGTGGGAAAGTCCAAATAGGAGGGAAGGCCACGCTGAGCTGACTGAGCCACACTCAGGAGAAACCTTGTAAGACGCAGCTCCAGTTTTTCCCCAATCACCCTTCTTTGACTGGCCACAAGGCACTCCACTTGGTCTACAAGATACAGAGTGATAAGACAGGATATTAAGTGAAAATCTCTTTGCTGCTCATGTCTGAAGAGACCATCTGCTCCCACTGGATCTTGAGGGAAGCTTCAGCCAATGTAGACTGGACCCAGAGCTCTGGGATGTGCAGAAGTGGCTGCAAGGAACTGGCAGTGTAATGCTGCTTTGACAGTTCCAAGGCAACCTTCTCTGCAGTGCACAGAGATCATGGAAAGGAGAGGCTCTCTAGGAATTCAGCTGTGAAATTTCTGCAAGCCTGTCCTGTGTAAACTGTGATTATTTTGAAGGTTTGCACATTTAGCTGCACTGGGGGGAATTTTCACATAGAAAGGCGGCCTTGATACAACACACTCATCAAATTTCACATCACTCTTGCAATTGTTTTATAAAATGGGCAAAACAATACTCTTCTTATGCTTTATTCTTAGGAATTGCTACTTTAGGTTAACATTTTTACATAGACAGTAAACACCAAATTACCTGGCTCAGTCAGAATGCTCTAGTGTTACATTTCTGCCTAAGCAGGAAAAGGCTGCACACTAAACAAAGGAAGAGTCTTATAATCAGAAGTATCAGGCAAGCAGCCGGAGTAAAAGGTAGCATTAGCTGATGGGCCTTTCCAAAGATGATACTGTCTACAAAGGTATTCCTAAGCATGCTGTACGAGTACAAGAGAAATAGCAAAAAGGAGGTACCTGAAAACATTAACAAATTCTACTGACATGGATAATATTTATGCTTCCTGCAATAGCGCAAGAAGTGCACAAGTACTGGTCAGATACCGTGTAGAATACCTTAGAGTGAGCCTGCTGGGAAGGGACTAGACCTACTTTTCAATTAGTTTCTAATGGTGTTGGGATCAGACTGGTTGTTTGAGAGGTGCTCCTTGCCAGCAACCCCCCACTAGGCTTCCTCAAATTTGATTTTACGTAAATGAGACAAAACCTGGGAAAAGAGAGTGTGAAAGCAGAAAGGGATCAGCAGCTAAGCTTTGAAGCTCAGCCAGTTTTAAACCTGGTTTGTTTCACATTTGTGCTGTGGATCACCATGGCAAAGTCATTACTCCCTACCTGACACCCCTGATGACATCAGTAGGTCTTTTGATTGCAAAATATGACAGGAAAGTGCAGCAGATAGATACTTCATTGCAGACTGGATCTTCCGTTAGCCCTTTCAGTGGTTATGACAAATTCTTGCTTTACTGCTTTGATCACAAATTGTCTTCAGGAATTATCTGCAGCAGAATCTGGCTCAGGAAGCATTGATCTCAGTTTTGATCTGCTTGTCTTTTGTTGTTTCACATCCTTATTTTATCATTCTTCAGCGACAAGTGTATCTTCTCTGTAGGAAGAATGTCACATAGAGGGTTAGCATACAAAGGGCAGATTACTGAAGAATCAAGAGCAAAGCCCTTTGGGACACTTGTGCAAATTGCAGCTGAAGACGATGATATTTAAACAGAAAGTCTGGGCACAATTAGTGGGGGAAGAGGAAGCCACAGAGGACCTGGAATGCAGACTGACAAGATCCTGTAGCCTTGGTAACACCTTCTCCTGACTGCCCACATCAAATGCAGAGGATAGTGCATGAAGGAGGTTGCTAATCAAGTAACACCTTTGACAATCTTCTTCATCTCTGCCATTCAGCTCTGAAGGGCTCCTGACTTCCCCCAAGCCCATGGAGAGGTGGCGCGAATTTGCCTGGAGGAGCAGTGAGCAGCTTAACTATAAGAATGAATAGCTCAGGACCTCCAAGGATCTGTATGAAATCATGCTGATGGCAGTGCAGAAATATAAAAGACACACACAAAAAGGTTTCCAGATGTAACTATGGTCAAGAAGAGCCTTTCCTCTGCACCCCTTGTTTGCTTGCTCCCTAAGCCCTGTTGACATGCATTGCCAGCATGCTGGTAGCTGGCCGCTGTCTGAGCTGGAACCAGCAGGGCCCATAGCTAGCCATGCAATGCACCAGCAGCTGAGAAGGGAGGCTGCTGCTGGACCCGCTGCTCAGGCATCTGCAAAATGAAAAGCTGGAAATAACAAACAGGCATGAGCTTTGCCTTTAGGAACTGCCTATGGAGGGACAGAAACAGGCTACTGAAGGTCTCAGGCCTTATTATCTCCAAGCACATTCAAACACAGTGATTTCCCAAGAGAAATGGACCCAGAACACACACACATCAAAGTAGAGCCAAATTCTATTTAGTGACTTTGATAAAATTAGTGATGATATGGAGCAAGCTCTTGGAAAGCAGGTAAAGATAAGTCCAGAAAGGGCAGATGTTTGGGCAAGCAGGCAGGATCCATGCATTAACTTCAAAGCTTTGCACATACCAAGCTATTCCATTTGTAGTCAATGGAGAAAAGCAGACATTTCTAGAGGAAGATCCATCTCAGCTTTGAGTAGAGGTTTAAAATGAAGGGAAACAAAGAGACTCACCACATAAGATAAAAAGAAAATTACATGCAAAACTCCTGACATTGGGATTTCCAAGAAAAGTGAAAAGAACACAGAAATATTTTCTCTCTGCCTTCTCTGGCATAATCACCTTGGGCAATACATGGAAAAACATTCATTTAGCTGGCAGAAAGATGCCATTTTTAACTTGACATCTCTAAATTTCAGAATAAAAACTTTCTGCATCACCTGCCAACTTACCTAAGATACGCAGCTTCAGTATTCTACCTACAAAAGTGTTTCTAATGTTTTGTCTGCTAAAGAAAGCAGTGGATAAACAACCTGAAATCTAATGTAAGCAGTCCTTATTACCCTGGGATTGTAGGAGGAATAAATAAATAAGGAATATCTACCACAAGGGTAAGCATTCAGGAAAAAAGGGTAAATAAGGAGCTACAAAGTCAGAGAAGGAAGGAGAGGAATCGGTTCTTTTCAAAATCCTCCTCGTCTTACACAAACAAATTGATGGGGATGTGGATTCAGGTCCCTTTTTCCGGCTGCAGTCACTGCAGGACCAAGCAGCCACTGCTCTCCACCCCTGCTCCGGTACGTATGGTCCAGAATCTTCTGGCCAGCACAAGGATAAATCTTTTGCATGAATTTGCCCCATACATTTGTCTTTCCTCTTTCAGTAATATCTGCCCTTATCTGCTCCTCTTCCTCCATAAGCAGCACTTTATCAGCAGCATAGATGAGCCCATTTTGCCTTCCACAAGAAGTCCTAAACAAAGAGCTCTGACCTGCATTAGCACTTTGGTCTCACTATTTAGGACTCCTCTGCTTCCTAGTTTACATGTGCCTTGCAGTGGCTGGGGAATGCTCTGAGCACACCTGCACACAAACACACTCCCCCGTCCCCAATATTTTAATGCTCAAGCCATACACAGCTTCAAACAAAGCCTTTAAACCTTTTCTAAGAGCCAGTATGGTTGTAAACAGCTCTTTTCCCCACCCCTTATGGACTATTAACACAGCTGTTCTCTTTCACTGCTCAGACTATAAAGCAGAAGTATAATTTCAACATGAAAAGAACGTTAATAAAATTTCCTCCACTCCTCACTAAACTGCTCTCCCATGTTAATGATGTGCAGTGTTGGATTTGAACAAGTGTCAGAGCTTGAAGCATCTGGAGCTCGGAGGATGCAGGGATCCCTCCACAGACAGCAAGGAAGGTGATGCACAGGATGGCATGGGGGCAAGGGCAGAGGAGGAAAGGCTGGGAACACCTCCTGCAGCTCAGAGTCTGTCTGTACACATATTACAAGGCTTAAAAGCTGAGGGGGAACTGAGGAGTTGTGTGAGCAGACATAGCCCCTGTGTCCAGTTTGACTTGGGAGGTCAGCTTCCTCCCTCACAACAGTCTGGGGCCATCTATGTGGAAACAGGATAAGGACATGAGCAGCATCAAAAAAAGTGCTTTGTTAAGAAGAGTTGTACACAGACCTATGCTGAAGCAGCAAGCCAGGCATCTCACAGCTGAGGGTTACTGCTGTGAGGCCAAGCTCCAGCTCTGTTTGAGCAGATGGAGGAACCAAGAGTCCCCATACATCCCACTCTGCCTTCCCATACCCTGCGGCTCCCTGGCAGAGAGCATCCTTTCATTCCCTGGGCACCTGCACTGCCGTACCCATCTGTGTACCTGTATCCCAAGCAGGGTGACACCCTGGATGCCCTGGCAGCAGGAGCAGGGCTGAGCTGTCGCTGTGTTCTGGATATCTTATCAGACTCCTTATTTTCAGAATAGGAGAATAATATTTCTTTTTGCCTGTGTCAGGATCATTCTGGGTGGGTTTGCAGCACTGCTTCTGGGAGAGCATCCAATGTCCTCTGCTGTGTTTGGAAAGGGTGGCTCCCTCCTCACAGCCAGGCCTGCTGTTGATGACATTGGCAGCTGTGGCAGATCTGGCCCATGGACCTTGCTCTCCTGGTTGGTTTTCATCCCATCTCATGTGTTTTCTTCCACCCGGTCTCCTCTCTCCAGGACTCTCTGGCTGCTGCTTGGGCTTGTCCTCTTTGTCCCCACCAGCAGTCGGTGCCACACATGGATTGATGGGTGCTAGCAGAGTCCCTAGAGCCACCACAGCCCCAATTTTCCAGCAGCCAGCCAGCCATGGGATGCAGCCTGAAACCCCACAGGAAGCTCACACCTCTTCCCATCCCTTGCTAGCCAGGAGTCACTGTTTTTTTAACAGCTTTCTGCACTGTGGAGTTGTGAAGGTAAAGAACAGCCTCTCCCCAGCCTAGGAATCGTCCAAGATCCCACATCTCTGGTCATAATAGTGTGAAAATACAGATTAACTGAAAGTTCACAGTAGCAACAGCAGTCACATCCAGATGGTGGGAAAGCATCCCTAGGGCTCTGGAAAGAGGCACACACCAGCCACTGGTAAAGTGACCTGCAGCCTGCCTGGGAGAAGGAGCAGTGGGGGAGGATGGGATGTGCTCTCTGCAGGCACAATGCAGTGAGGAAAACCAGAAAAGTTGGGTTAGCTCCTACGCCAGTGGCTCTGTGAGCTTCCCTATGAGAGGATGAACATCCTGCCTCCCCAAGGGACTGCCACTGTACCCAAGTGAGCACAGGGGGTCCAGGTAAGCCCAAAGCATGTCCATGCTGGTGGCAGAAATGCCCTCGTAGTCCGGCTGCTCATGGGGCTCCCGGATCCTTGGAGCAGAGCAGTCCCCACTGGTGCCTCTTGTGGCACCCCTGCCAGGAGTCAGATAAAACCCCCAGGGACCCGCCTGGACCTTTTCCACACCCTGAGCTCTCCAAATAAACAACATTCAACAGCCAGGTTTTGTAAGCAGAAGACAACAAAGAACCCTTTGGCGCTCAGGGAAGAGCCAAAATTAGCCAGAATTAAAGCAAATGGTGTTTGTAATTCTGTAAAGACGGTTTTCCTCCCCAGGCTCCCCCAGCAGCTGCATCTCCCTGCACAGAGACCAGCCCTTTCTGGGGACCAGCTCTCCCTCTCCCTGTCACATCAAGGCTGGCCTGGGCTGTGTGCCATCCCTGCCCTTACCAAGAAAACAGAAACCTTTCTGCTCCGTGTTATACCTCATAGGCTTTATAGGAATATAGCATAGGTTCAGACAACTCTCCGTGAAAACACCATAAATCATCAGTCATGTCTTTGCTGCACCTCAGGGCACATTTAGCCCGATAGCTGCTGGTGGCTGAGCTCTGTCACCAGCAAAAGCAGTTATCTGTGTTATCTGCTGCTTTAAAACCACCTAATTCTCAGACATTTGCATTTCTCATTATAGTAAACTCAGTCCCCTTCTTTCCCCAGTTTGGCACTCAAACCTTCACTGATATATAGTCCAAAGAGGTGAAATCAGCACTGCTGTCCCCCTCGCTTAGGCAGCCACTTGGCACCTTACAGACGATGCACTGTTGGTGAGCCTACAACTGCTGGGAGCAGCTCAGCACCTCCAGGCTCATTCCCGTCTGATGTGCAATGTCAGCGACACCAAAAGTCCCAAATCTGTCCTTCAGAATCATGGAGGTGGCTTAAAAATCACTGGCCATGATTCAGAAATACATTTAAGTTCTTTTTAATTTGATGTTTGTGTTTCTGTGCAGTTAAGAGCAGTGCTTTGTATGTTATACAATGCTGACGTCTGGAAATTTCTTTTTCATTTAAATAGAAGTTAAGTTTCTGCATCTGGGAGCTGAGGTTTTAAGAAAACAATAGATATAAAAAACACAAGACTAAGCAATACTTTCATTAGGAACAGCCATTTTCTGAGAACACCAAGTGGCTGGGTAGTCAAAGGCCAGGTTGTGAGGTCTGTGCAATGAAGGTGTCACCTTATTCACAAAGAAGCACGCTTCCTTTATAATTCCTTTTTGTGTGCCAGTTGGAAAAATGCTCTTGTAAGGAAGATACTTACCTGCCTTGCTCAGCATTTGATTCCCAGCTCTGTAGCAGCAGATTTTCTCCTTGAGCTCAGGAAACTGATGTTCAAACTCTCTCTGCTTCAGTTTTACCATTTGAAAACTAAGGAAACGACTGAAACTGTCTCACAATGGCTAAGAATCTAAAACTATGTCTTGCTTTATTCAGGTTTCCAGCAAACTTAGAAAATGTCACATAGGCAGAACTCTGAGTTACCAAACATTACTTTTCATATGAACTTTGCTTTGAACTAAACTCTCCCCTTTGACTCACTGTCCTCAACTGACATTGGCATGTTCCTTCTTTCATGCCTTTAATTGCTTCAATATTTCATAACTATGAGACTTATAAAAATTAATTAAAACATGAATTAAATGATAGCTTGCGGGAAGATTGCAATTACCATGATTTCATCTTTCACTGTTTCATCCCATGATACCAACAGGTCTCTGCAACAGGTATGCCAATTAGTAGCAGGCAATAGAGATGTCTGCAGTCATTTACCTCTCTGTGCTTCAGGTTATTCAGTAAATGCCTTGTGGTATTACTAGTCAAGTACCTGCGCCGAGTCTCCAGCTCCATCAGGCTGAGATGGGAGAACGATATCTTCATTCAGCAAGAAAAAAATAAGGGAAACATTCTCCAAACACTGTACAAACCTTTAAGAAACTCTTCAGATTATTTCCCACCTGGCTGCTGGGATAGTTAAATGAAGCAGCATATTTAAAGTTTTATTTAGTCACCATGCCTTCGCCTCAGTCTAGCTGAGAGTGGATCAGCCTTTCCATTGTATCTGTGTATTTAGAGTTGGTGAGTTCAACATGTCGTTAGGCTGAAATTACCAAGTATCAAAAAGAATGTCTGTAATCAACTTGATTGTACCAAATCTGAAGACAGAGTTAGGGGAGTCATGTTTTTTCTTGCTGTCCTGGGTTCAGCAGTAGCAGTCATTTTTCTCCTTCTTAGTAGTTGGTGCAGTGCTGGCTTTGACTTTCAGCCTGGGAACAGCACTGATAACACCGATGTTTTTAGTTGCTGTTCAGTAATGTTTAGTCTGACCAAGGACTTTCTGAGCCTCATGCTCTGCCAGGGAGGAGGGGAAGCCGTGAGGAAGCAGAGACAGGACAACTGACACAAACTAATCAAAGAAGTATTCCATACCACAGCACATCATGCCCACAATACAAACTGGAGGCAGTTACCTGGAAGGGCTAGGCCACTGCTTGGCCAGGCTGGGTATCGGTCAGAGGGTGGTGAAAGGTTGTGTCCTCTTCCCTTGTTACTTCCCTTATCATTATTATTACTGGTGGTAGCAGCAGTGGTTTGTGTTATACCTTAGTTACTGCACTGTTCTTATCTCAGTCCTTGGGAGTTACATTCTTTTGATTCTACTCCCCATCCCTTCACAGGAGCTGGGGGGAGGAAGGGAGAGGAGTGAGAGAGAGAGACTGCGTGGTTTCCTGAGTTACGGCTGGGCTTAAACCACGACACTTGCTCACCTAGGAATGAAAAATAAAACACTTCCAGCGGGGATATGAAAATAAAGTCACCATGGCATTTCCAACAACTCTGAAATAAGTGCAGTTTATCAACAATCCTTAAAAAACCCATCAGCTTCCTGAAAAATGTGGTGGAAACTCAAGTTGTTCAACATCAGAAAACCCCAGAGTTTGTGATCTTCACTGAGAAGCCAGAGGGACAGACACAGCATTGGCAGCATGCCTTCAGCAGGGCAATAGTCACAGCAAAGAGGAGCATTTCCATGCAGAGCTGGCACTGGGGTTTCTGGAGCCACTCACAGGATGGGTGAGGGTGGCAGAGACCTTGTGAGACCGTATGCCCAGCCCCCTATGCAAGGCAGGCTCACTGAAAGTGAGCTGCTCAGGGTTACTCAGATTTTGAGTGTCTCCAGGGATGGAGACACCACAACCTCCCCGAATAACCTTTTCTGGTGCTCAGTCACAGCCAAGGCTGAGCTTAGGAGAGAGCGGACAGAAGCAGACACTTTGTGCGTAAAATGTCTTTTGGTAGAAATGTAGGAGTACAGAGGTAAAATTTCCTGCCTGTGTCATGTGGGGAAATGGAGGTTATGACTGTGACAGGGGCACTGAAGGAAACTCAGTACCCTAGACATGCAATAGTGAAATTACAGGAGGTGAAGGTATGGCTTCTGCTCATGCTGTGACAGACTGCAGAGAAGTAAGCAGAGTAAAAACTGGTTGAGTCATACTTAAGGGGATGATGGTCTGCTATCTACAGGACTATCTACAGAACCCTACTACAAACTTATCTGGTCATGAACAAATATTGCTATAATGATACCAAGCAAGAGACACACTGGAAGAATCATATCACTATGCGAGGTTTTACTACCCCAGCAGCAGCATGGAAAGTAAGTGCAACTCCTGATGATATTTCTGATGGTCATGGGTCAGAAACCAGTGAGAAATGCCAAGAATCAGAGTCAAACCTTACACAGGAAACAATAATACAGAGGTTCAGGTTTATAAATGAAAGAAGGACAGAGCTGTTCGGCTTTGTGGTGAGAGCTTGGTAGATTAAAGGTAACTGAGGTATTTCCCCAAAACCAAGCAAACGTTTTGCTTGAGTGAGAAGATTGATGCTGAAATCATACCTAAAGGTAATCACACCTGAAGTAAAATCATACCTAAAGTAGAAGTATAAACCTAAGATGTTGTTGTGTTGGAGTCAGCAGCTGTAGTGGGAGGAATTGACAGAACAAATATTCTCTGCTGGAGCCTTCGCACATCTGAAATCATTGTCCTAGCAGCAATGCTTCTCAGGGAAGTCATGGCAGTCACACCTGACTAGGCAATAGCAAATATAGCACATATGTGCCAGGATCCTGGAAAAAAGGTACAAAAGATTTTATAACACATTCTGCAAAGAGGAGCAGTTACATACATGGATAAAATGAGATAAAAATGGAATTACTTTACTCAACACTGGGACATACCTGACCATTTGTATAAGATTTTCTGGCTGTACATTTCATCAGCATAGAAAGCAGCAACATGTTCTTACAGAATCATACAGAAAATATAGAAAATATTTAGGGCAGACAGAAATCAGTAGGAGAAAGGCCTTTTTTATTGAAAGATATCTCTTTCCAAACTGTGGCAGCCCACCACAGAAAAAATCCTGCTTCTAAAACTGCCTGAAAAATCACTTTATTCGTATTTCATGTACTATTCTAGTGTAACAGCATTATTGTAATGCCCTGGATCCCACTGCCCAGGTTTGCAGAAGAATTGGAAAAGAGGCAGATGCCTCTTTGTGGGCATTTATCTCACAAATGAGAGGGCAAGGATGGATAAGGCATGGATACACATGGTCACATTTTTTTGAGAAAGCTACAGAGGCCAGCATCAGTGATGTATCCCTTGAAAGAGAAAGGGCATCAGCTTTTCTCTCCTGAAGGCTATGAAGGACCCTGAAAGAGAAGCCAGGCAGGTCAGGTTCCGTGGCATGGGAAGGATGACAACGGAGTGGAACTCAAAGCAATGGTGAGGATGGTGATCCCAAGTGGATCAGGACAATACCATGGACTGTTTGTCCAGATCAAGCAGAAGGGGGCTTGCAAGGAGCAAAACAGAAAACAACACATGTCTGGGCAGAAGCTTTGCCCCTAGCATGGCTAGATAGAACCTCTACAGAGATGTAACATGAGAAGAAATCCAGAGGCTTTAGTCATGACATGGATGCTGGGGCCAAGGGATCATCAGCAAAGACGATGCCCTCTCAGTCATGGCCTGTGTGAAAGCAGGCTATTAGAGAGATTGCTAAAGTGACTTAATCAAGTACTTTGTAAAGCACTGAAGGACAAACAAATCTAACCAAGGCAGGCACACATTTCAGCTAAGCAGTTATTTCGAGGGATGAGAAAGTGAAGAGACCTCTCAAGAGCCAGTGGCTGGACTGCGGTTTACACCAGTGTTAATAACCGCAAGATTTGCCCAAGTAGGATCATTTATTATCATCTTTTATCTGTCTCTGTATAGAACATTTTTGCTGTGAATTGAAATAGAAAGCTTTGGTGCAATAAGCTTTCCCTGATTTCTCTATTTGGTACTGGGGAAGAGGCTGAAGATGAAAGTACAAATAGGCTCATAAGATGCAGTAGTCAGTCTCAACAAACAGCTTGCTCAAACATCATAAAACCTGGTCTGCCTTCCCCTGCAGCACAGAGCTCTCAGAGCAGTACCAGAGCACTCCAAGGCCATTTACTCTTGTGCTACCACTGCACAGAAGAGCTCTGCGTAAGAGCACTGAAGGGTTCAAGGGGATGTACCACCTATGGAGAGGTGTCAATGTAAAAAGACACAGTATTAGCAGAAATTGTGGTTTGGAAATATAACTGAAAACTTAGAGAGCACAAAACAAGGAATGTATTTTCATCCATCAGGAGACTGGAGCTCCTTGGCTTGCTTTTTTGAAGAGCATAGAAAGGCCTAATCCAAACCAGCACAGATTTCAGGGAAGTTTGGAATGTAGCTTCTCAGTTCAGATCCTTTGTAAGTATTTAACCAGAAAATGTTTCCAGATAAGATACCCTCAAAACAGCAAGTAAGAATGGAAAAATGAGGCAAATAACACATAAATAGCATCTAACAGAGCGTTTGGAAGGGTAGAGAGCACGGGGACATAGAAAAATACTCCTGAGAGACACCCTCCTTAGAAATCAGAACTTACCACAGTGCAGCCCATACCACTGTTCTGCATTGGTGCCAACTGGGACTTCGCAAAGTCTAATTTCCGTTTCCAGGTGGGGCCCTGAAATCCTGCCACCCCTACAGTCATCCTTGCAGCTCGGGCAGCATGGTGAGCCCTCCCTGTGGGAACATAGGCTGTATGTTCAGCTGCAACCTTTAGTGCATGGCACACAGGCAGCTCTGGCCACATTTCCAGCTGCAACCTTTAGTGCATGGCACACAGGCAGCTCTGGCCACATTTCCAGCAGGTTTCCCAGAATAAACCCTCGCTGTCTCCAGGTACACGCATCCACATGTGGAAAAATCAGCATTTGTGCCATGGTGCTATCTATGTATGCTGCAATTTGCCCAGTTCCTCCAGTCAAACAAGCCTATTTTTGTAGAGCTGCCGAAAACATGGCCCTTAATGACCACCTTCGGCAGGGAGCAGCGTTACCTAGTGGATGAGGTTAGCGGCACTGTAGCTCTGGGGATGACATGGTGGCCAACTGAACTCCAGTCAGCAGTCCTGTTCTGAAACATATTTTGCACCCTCTCCAAAAGTAATAGTTCTGGGTTTAAGTTTATAGAAGAGCTTATATGTTTTACTTTTGTAATAGGTGTTTTCTTGACTCTCCACATGAAACATAAAAAAAAAAAAGAAAAAAAAGAAAGCTTTTATATTATGTTGTGAACACCGGGAACCCTTGGTGCTACTATGGTGTGAAAATGACGTATTTAGTCCTATACAGATAGGGGAGAAAGGAATAGTATGCATGAGACCTGTGACTCCATCACAGGCATCCCAATGGGAAGTGGAACCAGACTGAGGAGATACAGCCCATCAGAAGAACCTGGTCAAGGCAAAGGAAGGGGGAGAGAGGGGTGAATATCAACCGTTTTCAAATTGCACATGTGTTTATGCATTGCCATGTCAGAGCATAACCCTCCCCATTCCCCACCATTAAACACATTTTGCTTTTGTAGTGCTTTCCCTCATTCCTCGTTGCCTCCTCTTGGCCACCAAGTGACACTGCTGTTTTTTAATTCACTTCAACTGTTCTACTTGTGTTCCTGCACAAGAATGGCTCCACACGCCCTAGAAAAATCAGCATTTTTGGTTTCACAGTTCTGGGGGTTTTTTTCCATTCTCTAACTTCTCCAAATCGAAGTTTTGAAAGGTTAGACAGTGGAAAAAGGAATATTTGGAAAGAATATGTGAACATTGTGCTTCCCCTGGCAAGCAGATGGAGGGAAAAGCTGAGGGGAGGTGGTGATGAGGGCTGGGAGTGGAAAATAAAACCAGACTGAAAGGAAAAAAAAAAAATATTTTGAAAATTGTCAAGTGGAGAGAAACCCCCCAGTATTTCTCATGAAATTGCTCTTTTGCCAAAAAGGAAACCTTCGCATGACATCCGACCCTGTTGTCACAGCGTATTCCCATTGGAAAAAAATGCGCATGTTGAGTCCAGGAAGAACAACATAATGCTGGAGAGCTGTGCCCAGGGAAGGGGGGGGTGCAGGGGGAGCTGGGCTGCTGTTGTGCCCAGAGGAGAGCTGGCCAGCATAGCACGCATGCTGCTTGCCAGGTCAGTGGTGCTGGAGTCCAGGAGACCCCCACATTGTGGAAGACTTTGCAGTAACTACAGCTATAATTCAGGAGTACAATGGATCTTAGTGACTATATTCAACTGTACTCGGTAATCAGTCGCTTACAGTGAGACTGGAGTTATTTACAGCACAAAGGACATATTTACAAGGGCCTGCATCCTACAGCATCTTCAGCACTAATGTTAATAATGGGATAGAAAAGATGCTTACACATTTATAAATATATTCAGCATGGGGCAGGCTGCCCTGTGCTGGATCACAAGTGAATATATATTCTGAAAAAAGGTAGGATAGAAATTAAATGAGAACAAATTCAAAGGCCCAACTGTAGGGAAGAACAGACCTTCATGTTTGTGGAAGATAAGAAGTGAGTTTGGTGTCAGCTGGGTAGGAAAGGATCTGAAGGTTTTAGTAGGTCACAACTCGACAGCAAATCAACATTGCTGTTGCCAAAAATCAAATACCTTACTGTGACATACGAACAGGTTTGCTGCTGATAACACACAAGTAATTCTAGTCCATCCAACACTGGCAAGATTTTAACTTGAGTTACTGCCTTCACTTTTGAGGCAATTTAAGCAGGTCTTGAGCTTGCTAGAAGGAGTTTAGAGGAGACAAAATCTGGGTGAGCAAGGACACAGAAACAGAACTTGTGTGGGAAGGTCAGAAGAAGTGGGTCTGTTCTGCCTGGACAAGAGAGGACGAAAAGGAAATAAAGAAAAGCAGAAATATATTTTTCCCCCTTTTCTACTGTGGGTAGGACAAAAGTTGTGCGTGCAAGTTACGGTGAGATAGATTCAGATGAAACCCAGTAGAGCTTTGGGTCAGTGGGAGCAGCAAAGCCCTGGAGCTGCTGAGCCAACTTTTCTTTAAGAGATTGGACGAGTACCTTGAGAAATGGCACAGGAATGCCACCCATGATAACACCTTGTCAGTGCCCTTCCACCCAGTTTCCTGTGGCTTTTTATGACTGGTGTCATTACAGTTTGGCAAGTGATGATTTTTTTAAAATAGCTCCTGAAAGGTTTGAAGCTTCCCAAAGGTGGCTAAACCCTCTCTTTCTGCAAGCGTTTCCTACTGCCTTGTGCTTCCACTGGTTTTAGTGAAAGGAGGGCTTGCTGGCTGCAGCTCTTGGACCACATCAATGACTGCTCACAGTGAAACATTTAGTTTACCTCCCAGCCACACTGGGAGGCTCTGGAGTGAGCAGCTATTTTTAAAGCCACCATCCTGCCACACTGGAACATTTGCTCAGCAGTAGAAAGTGTACTCGAAGAAACAATGACTGCCTTTTTATCCAAAGACTATTCTAGCTAATGTTTCAAATTCTCTAAAAAACATGTTTCTGTATATTAATACGGAAGGTATATTTAAGGCAAACCTCCCTCAAACTCTACTCAATAAGCAAAGAGCACACTGCAATACTCCACTCTTGACATTTTAAAAAGCCCTCTGATGTTCTTTTCTTCCTTTAACAATGGGGCCAATTTTTCCTTTCCTGGCTGCCAGCCTGCCCTTGCTTTTCTTTTAGCACATCTTGAAATTACCTTGACCTCACCTTTAAGCTAAGCATACTCTTCTCTAGGACACTGAGCTCAGATGGGGTGGGAGGTGTTGCTGATGGAGGAATGAAAGACCAGGCACTAGCGTGAGGGTGAGAACATTAGCAGCAATCTGGTTTCTCTAATAGGGACCCAGGAACCTCCTGGAGCCACTATTAATATTGATCATGGGCTTTGCCTCTGCTTTGTCCCTTCCCAGGGCTGCAATTCTTTGATGCTTTCTGGCCATTATTCTCTACTAAGGATGGACTGACTGCCGCACATGGGACAGCAAAGCAAATGGACAAGGTTCAGTCTAAGAGACATATGTTAACTGCTGCTGCCACACACTCTTCCTTACCAGACCAGAGGTACCTGCCTCTCACAGCTGGAAAATAAGCAGTTTTTTCACTTAGAGGTTGAAAATCCACCAGGGAAAATAAAAGATCCTCCCCCTGCTAAAAATAGAAAAGTCATCTACCAAGAGGAGGCCAAAACTGTGAACATGTCTGTGCTGGAGGGGTCGCATTCCCAATTCATAGACACAGGACCAGGACAGATTTCCACTCTCTCTTACTTCAGGACAGGTCTGATACAGGTTCATCACTGCCCAGGAACACCTGGATGATGGACCTTCAGACCAGGAGCAAACAGCTGTGCTCTACCCGTAGTTGCTTCAGTAAATCACTGCAATGAGGTCATGGGCTCAGTAGTGATTCCTGCCTCATCTAAAAAAAGAGAAAAAAAATTAGCTTCTGAAAAAAATAACAGAGCCCTGAAGCTGGTGAAAGACTTCCCTGTTACCATCACTGTGAATGAAACCCTCTATTTATCTTTCTGATACTAAACACCCTGCCAGCACAGCTCAGTCCCATGCCAGCAAAGGCTTCCCTCTGGGGCAACTGTCTCCCCTGGCTCCATAGCTCCTGGCCTGACTGTTGGGCCATGCCTATAGTCGAAAGGCAAATCAGATTCAAGTAGGGTGTTAATTGTAAGTGCAATCCCCATTCTTAAATATCTCAACTCATCCAAAGTGCATTATGCTAAAACAGAAAAGGACACTCAACCTAGATTAAAATGGATCATGCATAAAACCAGATACCTGCTATGGCAAAAACTAGCCCTGAGTTACTCCAAACAGACGAGCTCTGAGCATGCCAGCAAGCTTGGGAAATAGCACATTTGTGTGTTGGTGGCCAGAAAAAGAGATCCAGACCATATTCACTAGACTGAAGAAGGTTTGTAGGCCTGGAGGAAAAAGGCTCTGCATCCTGTTAGCAAGCAGTCAGTATGCCTATGTGGGCACTCTCCTGAAGGTAATGACGAGGTCCCACCTTGCCAAGGCTCAGACAAACAGGCTTGGGTTTCTTTAACACTATGGCCCTTCTGAAGAATACCCTAAGGGCATTGCCTGCAGACACATCTTACAGTTGGGTCAAGGCAGGTTGCTTCCTCACCACCAAATACAGTAAAACATTAACTGAATATGCTAACGAAGCCCTACCTGTACCTTTTGCAGTAGGTGACTCACCTGCCATGGCAAGCCCCACGTGCTGCCCCAGGGCCCAGCAGCCTCTCTTCCGGCTCCTTGCAGCATGAGCAATGGCACAGTCTGATAATTTCAACTTGCAGAAGGAAGAAAAATATTTAGCAAAATTATGTAACTGAATTTCAAAAAATAGCCTATCACCATCTGCTTGTGCTATTTTGAAGACCAAAACCCCCTCAAGTCTTTTTAGAGCTAGCTATAACTGTTTGCAAACTCAGCCAAATTTTTCACAAAATCTCCAATTTCGCATGCCTGATTTACCTCCGGAGGTTTGGAAGCAGCTTTGCTTGCGCACAAGCTGTACTCAGTCATACAGCTCTGCTCCACATCTGCCATACGTGCTTTAAAAGCCCAGTCACATTCCTGTGAAAGCAAGTGCACAACATCAGGAGACTACAGAAGAAGCTAAAATAAAGTGCAAAGTAAAATACAAAATACAAACCTCTCAAACACTATGGATTAATCCCCAACCCCCTGTCCTGCTTCCTTTAGGCATCAGGAGATGGCTATTTTAACAGCCCAAGCTGCAAGGAAAACATCATGTCCCAGCTGTTACTTTTGCTAAGCAGCTGGGAACTGCAGATAGCCTGAAACGGTGTGCGGATGTGACCTTCCTCATAAAACAGAAAACTTTGTGCCATTTGCACCCAGTTGAAATGTCAGCATGGAAGGGAGCATTGCTCTGAAACCCCTCCAGGCTCACAGCTCACCACCACAGGGACAGAGCCGAGCACCCAATGGTGTAACAACGTGCAGGGAGGTGAGCTTATCCAGCCACAAATCATAATTTCTTAGGTCTAGCATTCAAATTTCCCTATTGACTGCTAACGTTGTCAACAAATCCCAAGAAATCACCTTCCCACAACTGCAATTGAATCTCAGAAGTTATGCATTGGTGAGAACAACTTGTATGGAAACCTTTAGCGTTCAATACTGGTTATGTATCACTCTCCAGTTTTCATGAAAAAAAAATAAAATATAAAGAGCAATGCTTTTAAACAGATTCTAACAACATCTCACCTGAACCTGACCCCTGCAACAGGGATGATGGCAGCACCTACCTGCCCTGCTCTTGGACTTGCCACGACAGCACTAAGCTAATGACTTCCACAGCCAACGTACCAGGTAAAGACTGTTTCCCTTCAGCAGCTTTACGTGCATTGACTTTCAGCCTCATTACATAAGGTTAATTGTCTCTGACTTGCTTCCTCTGTGCAGGTTGGCAGCACATGCCCATTGCCTGCCCTGATGCTTTGCAGTCCTGACCCCTTTTCGACACTTGCCTGCCAAGACAGGGACATGGGAGAGTCTCTTAGCATAGACCTTCCTCACCTCTGGATACATCATCTGCCTCCACTAATGCTCACAGGTGTGCAAACCTGGAGGGAAACCTGGCCTGAAACAAAGCCGGAGACAACACAATTTACTTCCAGGTTGAAGTGCTCCTGCAGGAATCACAGTCATGGAACTGCACACCCAGTTGTAGGTAAAAGCTGAAAGCAAGCTATTTGACAGCATTATTAAAGTCTCAGAGTGAACTATTAGCTAATACTTAGGACTTCCTGGGGTTATTTCTTCACTGGAAAAATTGACAATCCAATTAAGATGTGTCCCAGGTGCAATTCTGTGTATTTATAGTGACTGAGTACAAAGCCTAGTTTTGTCAAGTGTGGAAGAACAAAAAAGAGCAGTTTTCTTGCTCCCATTTGCCAAAGGTGTCATTTTCCATAGCAGTTTGTAGCTTTCTAAATGCAGGCTGCTACCACCCTGCCTGCCCCCATCCTTGCTCCCTGGCTGGGCAGAGCTGCCCTTCTTCTCTAGGAGATGTAGAAACTGACCAGATTGCCAAAAGGTCATGAAGGAGCTGGAAAGGATGCCAGGATGCCACATGAGTATCAGCTTCAGCTGTCCGAAGTTGCACTCCATTAGCAGGTCTGAGTTTCCAATGAGCTCTCTCGCTGATGGACAGCAGTACATCTGCTCTCTTTCTCAACCACAAGAGGCTATGACTAATTAATCCTTCTGATTTTAGGATTACAGTCCAAAAGAAAAGCCCTGCCACTCACTGCTCCCCTTGATGAGGCTCCTGCTGACCTGGACTTGACTTGCAAGGCCAGGCTTGCTGGTCATGTTGGCCACTAAATCACAGCCCTTGGCTGTGCCAGGATCGCAGAGAAAGAGGTGCTCAGAACATCTGTCATCCCTACCAGCCTGTGGATAGAGATCAAAGTCCTGCTCAACTGCAGCCATTGTAAGTCCTGCAGTGTGGTGTTTTTTCAGCTTCATTTTCCACATCTCCTTGGCAGCCCAATGCCCTGCTCCTTGCACTTGCCTCACTACTGCTCAGGGAGCTGGCTATCCACAGCAACATGTTTGTTTTCTCCTTGGGCTGTCACAGTTAATTGGGAAAGCCAATAAAGTATAAACACTTCAGATTAATTTTCTGAAGAGCCATTATTTAGCCTCTGTCAACACTGAATTTCATCCGAGTCTTATTTGGTCCCTCGCTAGCATAGGAGCAGAGCTTTGCCAGCTCCATCCTTGCCCTCCCTTGAAGGTCATTCATCAAGGTGATGAACATGAGTCCAGGAGGCACCCACTCTCACCCTGCTGTACTAGCTGCATGCTGTGCTTTGCTGCATTTGCATCCTGACCATGCCGCGGGCAGGGCTGCTCACCTGCTTGATAGCCTCTGTGATGTGGGCTCTTTAGTCAGTGAAGGTCAGAAAAACATTACCCCCTGAATTGCCAGTTTGACATATTGTGCTGCTCCAAACAAAAGCATGCTGAGTTCAAGTTGACAGTTCTAGCTGAAAAGAGTACTTAAAAAAAACCCTAAACCAGCATTTCGGGGGGGGGGGGGGGGGGGGATGATTAAACGAAAATTGCCTAAATGGAATTAGTTTGAAAATTACTGTTTTTTCTTGAAAAGGGAAAGTCAGCAGGTGAAGAACCACATGGCCAGGCAGAAGTTTCCCTCCATCCGTCTCCATATCACGCAGCCTTTGCAGTACATCAACCTACAGGAGGCACAGGGGAGAATCTGAGATATCAATTCAAAAAATAACCAAAAAAAAAAAAAATCAAAAACTTACAGAGCACTCAATGTGCACAGGAAACACCGACTTCCCTGGAAAAGCTTCACTGCTGGTTGTTGCTACTGGAGTTCTTGATGAAGTTGCTCCTTCAGGCCAGGACAGAATTTGACATCAAAGCCAGACAGCTGTGTGACAAACTCACATTTAAGACACTGTTGGCAAGGAAAAGCTGTAACCAGGATATTACCTGGTATTCATTGAGGTGGCTTGTCTCACAGCTTTGCAAGTCCCTCTGTCTTTGGAGGACTTGATTTTATTTCAGAAGGGAACCATATTTTCATTCTGGTTTCAGGCTAGAGCCAGTGCATGTCAGCTCCATACTCTGTAACCACTATGTACATCACTTCCCCCTCTGCAAGGCACCATTATCTATCTCTTCTGCTTGTAATTAAGACAGATGAGTGGCAGTTAACAGTGCAGAGGTTAATGGCAGTTCAATTCACAGTACACCAGGGGCAACACAATTGTGAGTGGATGGATGTAGCCACATACTCGTATGTGCAGTGTGATGCTGTCTTACTTTAACTGCTCTGGGTGCTTTGGCTTAGGCACCAAGCAGGGTCCCCCTGCCAGAGCCATGTCTGACCTGAACCCCTCAGGGGTGAGCAGGTGGGACCAACTGCTCCAACTTCACCAGCTATACAAGGCAATACTGTTCCTATCTTTGAACCCGTAGTTTGGTGCCTAATATTAGTCAGGATGATCCCAGGCCATACACAAGGCTCCTATCTTTCCCCTGTTCCCCTCTCTAACCTCTGTGGCAGGTAGGACAGATCAGGAAACCCAGGCACACAGGGGCTGGGTGCAGCATTCCAACTGCATCTGCACCAGCACTGAACACAGAGGAAACACAATCTCACCACTCCCACTCACTGTCTGCTTTATGCACCAGGGAATTGGCTGAGCTCTCAGTCCTCAGTAGAGCATGCACCCTCTTATTGTTCATTATCATCTTCCCCTCTGCATTTCCAGCAGCCTTCAGAAATTATGGACTCCCTGAAACTCCATCCTATGCAATAAGCCTGGTCACAGCTCCTTGCTTCTGGATGGGAAGGGGGCTCTATTTGGCTGTGCTAATACACCAAAAGTTGCACTCTGAATCAAGGTCCTGTTCATGAGTTACCACTGTCCCAGTGTCTGCATCTGCAAGCTGTCAAGGTTTTCTTTGTGAGCTAGCCAGAAAATCCCATAGGACAAGGAGCAAAGCTTAAAAAGTATCCTCCTAATGTAGTTGCTGACATGATTTCCAGTGAACAGTAAACTCAGAAAGGCAGCAGTCACCACCTCCAACCTGCAAACTGGAGCTTCAAAGAAAGCACTTCTGGAGAGGAGCTCTTTGGACACCCTTTGTGATGGGGAAGAAGGGTTCTACCACTGGTGTAGCTGTCAGTGACTGGGAGATTTTTTTGCCCATGCTTCCTAAAGTACTGAAATTTCTATTAGGATTTTAGTGGTTAGGTTGCAAGCCCCAGAGTGGCATCTGGGTTGTCCTGGGACATGTATGGGATACATGGGATGCTTGGGAGATTGCACTATTTCTCATGGAAAGGTTGCAGAAGAAGTCCAATGGGAAGCAGGTTTCACACAGGGTAACCATGGGATTCGAAACAGTTTTAGAGGAGAAAGGGAAGGAGCAGAAGATGCTGACATTTGATTTCTAGCAGTAAAAGCCCTGTAAATTGGATATGTGCTCAACTCAGAGATACACCAGGACTCTGAATTCCTTTGCTTACTGCATGTTGAAGCTTTCATTTTACTTTGTAGTACCTGATGAGGGTCTCTCATGGGAATTTGATGCATTCACACCACTTTGTTAAGAGGTAACTGGAAGCATGGGTATTTCTTGACCATCAGCCAAACTATGGTTGCAGTGGCCTTGTCAGGGAACAGTAGCAAGAGAAGAGGATTGGAAAGGTACTTGAGGGAGTTCTTATGCAAGAAAGCCTCCTATATCACCCTTCAGGATGTCTAGAGACTGCAAATGAGAAAGAGGTGAGCCCACCTCCCAGGCAAATCAGCCTTGAGTTGTCCCTGTACCTTCAGCTGAGCTGGAACCAGTTGTGCAGATGAATGAGATGCTGCTGCTTACCTGTGGCTAGTAAAGGTTGAAAAGGGGCAACAGCCTTCCCAGATTGTGTGGTCTTGTAGGTAAAGAAACTTGTAGTAGAAAAAACAGGTTTTGGAGTCCTTTTCTCTGCTAGCTTGGAACTGCCTACATTTCAGAGCGAACAGGATTTAACTCCTCATGCATGGTAGGAAGCAAGCAAGCCTGGCTGCTGCTAGTGGTTAAGAACCTGCAGCGAGGTTTCCCAACTGATCATCAGGTTTAAAGGAAAGGAGTTTCTAGACAGGAAACAAAGTAGGCTCTTAAAAATGGTAATATTCCAGCTTCCTGCTACGAGCTCTGGCCAGGCATGTGCAGGCTAGTGCCCTGCAGACTGCTCTGTGGCACTATCATCACCCCACACCAGCGGAATCTAATTGCACAGGGCTTTTTCAATTGTCCCAGCTGAGACCATGGTCTGCATTGGAAAAAAGCCTCTACGCTGACAAATTGCACAAGGAATGGTTAATGGCTACAGAGATAATGACTACAAGGGAGAAACAGAACCTACACTGTGGGCTGGTGGCATCACTGAAGAGTTCATCCGAAGCTGTCAAAGACGGGATCTTGTTTGCTGCCAGACACTTAGGAGCCTCAGCACCTGCTTTGGTGCCCACCCTGGAGAACAGTGTCACATTAGAGATAGGCTTGATACTGCTCCTGCCTGAGAGCCATAGCAAGGCTGGTGGGTAGAGCATGCAGCAGAATGCTTTGGTTGCTTCTATGAGAGTACACGTTCAGGAAACATGAGAAGGGAAACAAATTGGACTCATGCCCTGCTCTGATTCTTTGTGTATGAGAAGCTGGAAGTGGTTTGTTTTCTGCTTTTTCTTACTCAAAAAAAAATATCAAACATGAAGTTGTTTTTTGGCAGCGGTCTCCTCGGAAGATCTAGAGAAGTAGAGTGGGAGGTTTTGCAGCTTCTAGTGAAAGGGAGAGAGGAGGAGGTGTTGAACTGCAAAGATTTTCTCTTCCAACTGTTGGTTAGGAGAGGAGTTAGATAAATGTTAGCTAAATACAGACTGCTTAAAACACTTCGTAGGAAAAGCAATTCTACTCTAAATCCGTCAGCTTTTACTTGCACTGTCATAATACTATTAGTTCTCCAGCGGAGAAAAAACAAACAGGGTAGACAAGACCTGAATTGCTAATGTAAAAACAAGAAACAAAACAAATTTTCTACCATCCTCACACAACAAAGAAGTTGACTGAGTGCCCACTTCTCCTTAGCTTTGCACATTCTTTGCTACTTCTTCCTCTCTCTTGTAAGAAAAAAAGAGTGCATGGGACTTACACTTTATTGCAGTGCAAGATTCCTCAACCCTCCTCACACTCCACATGCACAGCACCAGGGGGATTTCTGACCTTGACAGTGACAGGGTTCTAGGAGATACAAGCATACAGGCCAAGCAAAACTGCTTTCTCAGATCAAGAAATGGAGATGAGGACTGGAGCCTTCAGATGAGCTGACAACTCAACCTGTCAGAAGATACTTTTCAGGTGGAGGAAGGAGCATGTTGACAGCTATTTTGAGCCTTAGACCACTTAGTGGACCCCTGCTGACTGGTCCTAACTAAACAATCTTGGCCAGAAGTTAGAAACTTCAAGAAAAAGCCTGGAACAGCAGACTTATTACAGGTAGGTTTCCAGAACATACCTACAGAGAGGCCAGCTGGAAAAGCAGCTTGAGTCTAAGGCAAGATGGAGAGAGCAGTGATCTGCTCAGCATGATTTCAGTGCAGACAGCCAGGAGCAGGTTGCATTAAACTGAAGAAAAAGGAAGTAATGAACCTCTGAGGCATGCTGGCTGGAGGGAGACACTGCCCTGCTCCCAAGTCACACTGCAAAAAAATGACCAGCAATAGGTGCAAGACTCTTGACATGGATTATGCTGTTGAAAATCATCCAGCACTACCCGTAAACAAGAAGGTGCAGTGAAGATGAAAGACAAGTGCTATCATCATAGAATGCTTGGGGTTGGAAAGGACCTTAAAGATCATCTAGCTTCAGACCCTCTGCCATGGGCAAGGACACCTTCCACTAGACGAAGTTGCTCAAAGCTCCATCCAGCCTGGGCTTGAACACTTCCAGGGATGAGGCATCCACACCTTCTCTGGGCAGCTGCTCCAGTGTCTCACCACCCTCACACTGAAGAAATTCCTTCTAATATCTAATCTTAATCTCCCTCTGTTGCCTTAAAGCAATTCCCCCTTGTCCTGTCACTACACCCTCTTGTAAAAAGCCTCTCTCCAGCCTTCTTGTAGGCCACCTTTAGGTACCGTAAGGCTGTTACAAAGTCTCCCCAGAGCTCCTTTTCTCCAGACTGAACAAGCCCAACTCTCTCAGTCTGTATTCATAGGAGAGGTGCTACAGCCCACTGATCATCTTAACGGCCTCCTCTGGACTTGCTCCAACATCATGTCATCAAAGAATTTGTTACAGCAAGGTTATAATACCAAACCAGTCACAGGTAAGGTGACTGCGCAAGTAAGAATAGAAAAGGATGAAATAAGTAACATCAATGGGCCACAGAGAACTGTTTCAGACATCAGAAATAAAGACAGGAACTATGCCAGTAAGTTAAATTGAAAATGAAAGATGTATTACCTGGTAAACATTCTCATAATTATAAAGAGCTTATGTGAGCATAGAAGGCAGATCTGGACGACGTTGCCACGAATACAAATGCTTCTCTCTCCCTTCCCTAGCCTCATAATCTTATAAAAAAGAAAAATCCAAACAAACAAACAACCACATGCAAAAAAAACCCAAACCAAAAAATTCCGAGACATAGAAGAGAACTTGAACTTCAACCCTCAAAGAACTCATCCACGTGGGATCCAGTTCTTGGTAATGTATGCCAGACACGCACATGTGAATACTGCAGTTTTGTGATTTCCTGAGGATAGGAGGTAAAAGGTAAAAATTATGCCAAAATACAATAGGAGAAGACCTCATGAAAATAAACAGGCTGCTCTGAATATCCTCACTAGGAAGGAAAAGTGTTTCAAACTGATCCTGCAAAAGATCAGCTACAGAGAAGAACTAAACATTATTGACAGCCTTCCCCAGGAGTGTGAGGTGCCAGAGACCTACAAGTGAATCAGTTGCAACTAGAGTAACAATCAAAACTGACATGGAAATAGTCTTTCTAGCTTTGAAGAACAAAGAAAACATTAAGTAGACCTTTTTATACATTATGGTGAATAGATATTACTTGAAATAAAAATCACCTTCATCAGCATAAAGGTAGAATTTTATATTAATCACAAGCAAATATCACCTTAGGGGATTTCAAAGCAATTGTTAAAGACTACAGAGTCTTTAAATTGAGTGTTAAAGACTCACAGACTCTCTAACACCAGGATAAAACTCCTGCCATTTTCTTCCAGCAGCTCTGCAAAGAAAGCTTCAAAACAAAGCTACATATCCTCAGCTGAGCCTGGGAAGGGAACCTACCCCTATCAATTCCCCAAGGACGGATTAAAAAAGTGTTGAAGATTTCCTCACCAGATTTAAACTCCTGTAACAATCAGGATGTAAACATGCTGTTGCTCGTGGCAATTCTTTTTGCATAACAGCACTAAGCAGAGCCTACAACTCTGTCAGGAGCTAGCTTCCAACTCAACTTAGGTTTTGTCCTACCTGTGATTGACAATATTTTCCACATGATTTAAACAAATGGAAGAGTAGCAGCTCTCACGCCTGTATTATATTGGCTTTCAGAAAGTCTTTGATAGGGCAGACAGAGACTTGCCACAGCAGATACTTTCCAGCACCAGAACAGTCACACTGGTTCACGGTGAAGGTCCATCTAGCCCTATGTTCTGGCTCCAACAGCAGACAAAAAGAAATGCTGAGGGAAAGAACACAGGTATGGAGCATGCACACAGTGAGTCCCTCCGCACCCCCATGCATACTTCCTTCATTCCCCACCCCAAACATCTGTGATTTAAGTTCTTACTGAGACAGGAGATCATCATAATATTCAATTGCCCTCAGTGGATTTCCACTTTCCTTGACTACCTGTCACTTTGTAAGTGTTAAAATATGAGGGGGAAAAAGTAAGCACATCTTCATCCTATCTCCTAGAAACAAGATCCTTGAGAATTTCTGATGCATGTGCTTACCTAGGCAGCAGTTTGCCTCAAACTGGTGGCTTCATCCACAGTGAATAGCACTTTTTTTGCAGGATCAGCAGTGGAATTCCAGCACCATCCTGCAGCTCTCTAGCAACAGCGCACTAAGCATAGGTCAGAGCCTTAGAAGAGAGGCGAGTCCAGACAGCAGCAGTTAAATTGCTTTTATCGGGAATGCTTGCAGCAGATGCTCAAAATAAAATAGCCAGGCAACAAAAACTGCTGAGATATTATACTACACAAGTTCACACGCAGCTGTACAAACAGCACAGAAGAATTGTCTTCAGTATGTCCTACAAAAGCTGGGCAACAGGATCTCTAAACAAACTGTGTTATAGGTAACCTCCAAATGATACCAGCCTCTCATGATCCCTGCAAGATAAAAACAACTACAGCAATGATTTTATAAGGGAGCTGTTTGAGAAAATCAAAAGCATTTGTTCATTATGGCATTTGTCCCTGCTGTCTGGTAGGGACAAGCTCTGCCTCCTGCTCCTGGCAGGCAAGATGTGTGTCACAATGACCAGAGGTTGGATTGGAGCTTACTGGGAACATCAGGAACAAACTGATCTCAAGTAGCATGATCCCAGCAGTATGAGCAAGGCCCTTACATGCTGCCTGATCTTTCTGGCATGCTATAGCCTCCTCATTACAGCTTTTGGTCTTTGAGATGCTCCAGGCCTGTGTCCCATCCCATGACATTCAGCATTTGTGCTACTGTAACAGAAAGTGTCTCAGCTGCTCATGCAGCTGACCAAAAGGGCTAATTTTATTTTAAGAAATGCATGAAGTGTGATCTTAAACAGCCACCTCTTTTCCTCTGAATTGGTGCAATGGCATCATGCGTCATTACTTTGATTTGTGTCTTGTGGTGTAGCGTTACCCTTAGGAAAGCAAATGGAGCCAAGTTTTAAAACATTTTCTATTGCAGGCTTACATAACTTCACAAGATAACGTTGTTTACAGATTTGTAAGCTTTCCAGTAGCAGTCCAAAATTATTGTCTTTTAATATCACCTGACCTGGGGGAGCCTCACCAGTTTCCATCACCCAGGAAATCTGTTCCTTGGGCTCATTCACAGAACATTTTGAGCATCTTTAGCAAAACATTGGCTTGAAAAAAAGAAAGAGTTGTTAATCTGAAATAAACTCAAAAGTAACTGTAGAGACGGCAGTAAGCAAAATTCCAGGATAACTTCATTCTCATGGGATGCACAGGCACCAAAATACCAGTGATTTGACATTTCAGCATCTTTGTGCCCGTGATAAAAAGCAAAATAGAAAGTCTTGTTTCTCTGCAAACAGTCCCAGAGATGACCAGTGAACAGCCAGTGCCACTGGTCCTCTGCAGTGGCCTGAACAGCGTGTAAATCAAAATGGCTCCAGCACAAAACCCCAGTTGTTGTATTATTGATTTGGGGTTTGCTTTTTCAGGGTTGGGTATGGTTGAGGTCTTATTTTTTTGTCCCTGGGTAATAAAATCTCCCTTCAAATTAAGCACGCAGGGTGCTTGATGCGGTGCTTCTTCCTAGCAGACATACAGACAGAAACCTACTGTGGTCACATCTCAGCTGTCACTTTTACAAGTACTTGGTAGAGAAGGAAATAATTGGCTGAGACTCTAGAGCAAAAGCTGCTTGGAGGCAGACTTTAGAGCCCAGCTGTGGAAGCTTGGGGCCTCTTTACACAGCCTGGCATGAGGGACCCAGCAGACCCACAAGAGAAGCAGCAAGCGCACCCTGCACAGCAGCTGTTGCCATACAAGCCCATCTACAACAACCTGACAATCAGGGGATGCAGCTCAGCCCTTGCCACCTCTAAAGCACTTCAGTGCTTCAGGCACTGCAGTTCCAGTAGTGCCATCCCCAAGGCATGGAAACACCATCAGTTCTGAGAAAATCAGCAGATTAAACAGTAAAACCAAGCTTCCAGTGGTCTCGTCTAACAACTTCAGGTTACCCCAGGGAAGATACTTCCCATGCTGAAGAATCCTGATGGACCACTGCACTAGCACAACAACATGCAGGCTCATGCTAAAGTCATTTCCTCAACCAAGTCCCTCTGCTCCTGCTGCCCTCTCACACAGGAGTTTTTAGTAGCCTTGTACACCCACACTTATCCACACTCAACTCCAATTCTCCCCTCCAGCTTCCACTCGCCTCCAGAAGGTCAGAAGAGCATGACCCACCAGGGGACAAGCAGCACCAACAGCTTCACTTCACTTCTACCACAAATTTAAGGCCTCCAAGACACCTCTTGCTTGGCTTGCTTTAGTAATACTGCACACAGCTGTGGTGAAAACAGCACTCACTGTAGTTAAGTTTTGTCAGCTCATATGCTGCAGGTGGAAATCATCAGCTGACCATCAGTGTTTACTTACCATTAACATTGATTAAAGAAGCAACCCTAAGGAGCTTTCAGTGACACAAGAACAGTTGTGAAGGGATTTTACCTGCTCTATATCACTTCTCACCTTCCCAAAAGAGCATGGCTTTAATGACTCCTCTGCAGTTGAGCCCTTTGCTGCCCGCTGTTGGCTATGCTGCAGTGTTTTACAGATGTCCTAGGCAAAGAGAAGAACTATTTCTCCCTGGGACAAAATGAGGTGTGAAGTCCCTTGGCTGGGCTGTTCCACAGGTTACCTGCAGAACAGAAGTCCCAGCACATCACCATCACATCGGCAGATTGTCTCCATCCCCAGGGTGTGATACCTCCCTCGCCCCCTCCTTCTGCAGCAGCAGTTGCCCATGGCCTTTTCCCTGCCCTGTGCAAGAACAACTCACGAAACAGAGAGTCAAGCTTCCTCTTGTTTGCCTCCGCTGTCATCACTTTGAGTCACCTCACGGAGGGTGTGTGGTGCCTCTGAGTGCTGCAGTGACACACCGAGCCCCAGCACCAAAGCCAGGAGCACCGAGGATTGCTCATGAGCAGTGAGAAGAGGTACCATGACACACACAAGTCACGATTTTTTAACTTGCATTACTGCATGTTCCTCAGAAAAGAAAAATGAAGCACACTCTCCATTGTCTCCTTTTTAAGCCCACACTTCTTTCAAGGTAACCAAACCCACACCATTGCCAGTTTACAAGTGGTGGCCCAAGGCTGTTTCCCACTACTGCTCGATGCTTCCCACACACATGCTGCCGGACCCTTGCTCCCACTCTGTGTGATCACTCCCCACAGGGTGATGATGGGGACCACAAGACAGGAGCATCTCACAGACACCTCTGATGAGCAGTCAAGTGCTGGAGGGTTTTAAACCCATGCAAGGCTGCACATGAAGCCTGATCACCCTGCGTTTACAAACGTCATCTGGAAACCCTGAAGCAACTCTCAGAAAATGCTGCTTTCTTTAGAGACAACATAAAGCAAGAAAAAACTTCATGCAGTAGCTGCTTTTGCCTTTTGATAACCTGTTACTCCAGCACAGACAGTAAAGATAAAGGGAGCTCTATGGGGAAGACATTTGCACTGCAGAGTATTTCTGAGTCACTGATCAGTGAAGGAAATAAAGTGCCTTAGAGCTTCTTGCTCACTTACAGAAGAAAAAAAATCACTGATTTTACCAGGCCTCCCTCTTGGCAAAGTAGTTACCAAAAGTACAATATATTTTTATTGTGCCACAGGGAACTGGATGCAAACATTTATAAATCTTACTTTGAGGAGGTTATCACTCAGCCATTTGAAATAGCTTTGTGAGATATGAGAATTCTTAAAACCAGACACCACTCACATTCAAAGGAGCCCACATTTGGCAATGCACCCCATGCTTTCCTTCATGGATGATGCTCTCCTCCCCAGAAGGAGGTTGAGGCTGAATTGCCCCCCACTAGTCTCTCAGTGTTATCACGTGGACCAGGGTCCTGCCGCAGCACAAGAGCAGAGCAGAGCAGAACCCAGGCATCTGTGGGATTCCCAAAGGCAGGAAACATCTCCCCACCTTCTTTCTACCAGATGCTGCGGCAGGCAGAAATACGGAGGCTCAAAGCTCCTGGAGCCCTGTGAGATGAGCTGCTGGCCACTACTAAAAGGAACAGAGTCTACTCATTTAAAACTCACTCAGGTATCTCTGCGTTCACTGTGTTCTCTTTGGGATTGCAAAGCCAGCATACCATTAGCAAGATGCAGCTGTCACTAGCAAGATGCTGCTGCTAAGGCAGCAGCAGTCTAAGGATGCAAGAGAGGTAAGGAGTGCAGGAAGATATATTTTTTATTGTAGCAGCTGATGTGTTGAAAGAACTGGACAAGCTCTGACCCAGAAAGGATTTGGGTGCCCTACAACTAATCTTTTTTGCAGTTGCATTAATTTATCAAACAAGGCGGGAGCCTGCAGAGGCTGTGGAGAACACAAAGTGCGCAATCTGTTCAGTACTGCTGAGCTGCACTGAATTAAAATCAGTGTCACTAAAGCAGTACACCTCACTTTTCAGGCCACATGGCAATTAAAAATTGTCTTTTGAAATAATTTCCTCCTGCACATCAATGGAAACATTCTCTCTCTCTTCCAGTACAGGAATTAGGGGCAGAAAGTGAAGCCAGCTTCAAAGTAAAGCACAGCTTCAACATAAGCAGAAGAAAAATGTTCTTCAGCAAGCAGGTGGCTATGTGGGCCTCCTTGCTTCATGATGTTTTGGATGGTAGAAGTTTGCGGGCATTCAAGAGGAAGCTGAAGACATTCCTGGAATATAAACCTGCTGAGTGCAGCTACGTAACTGCTGTGAACCACGTTTAGCCTAGGAAGCCCTTGAGCCAAAAAGGGTTGGAGGCTGGAGGGGTACCTGGTAGATCTGTTTCATTCTTACTTTTCTTTGTGCACCCATTTATGATGTTTTCAGAGACAGGGTGCTGAGCTAGATGGACCTACGATCAGAAACAGTATTGGCAGATTTGTGCTCTTTTAAAACAAGCCCCTCTGATCCAAATTGTCTTTACAAGAGTATGAGAGTATCTGTTCATTGGGACCAAAATAAACTATGTGGGACCAGTGTAAAGGAAGGGCTGAGGGATGCAGGAATCTGAAACAAGAAGTGAGAAGAGAAGCCAGCTCCTAGGAGTGGCCATGCCACAGAAAGCAGAGTTTTCTCTGGATGATCTCTTGGCTCTTTCTTTTCCTCCCTGGGCCCCAGTGAGGACTGCTGCAATTTGCCAGCTCCTGCGCCAGGATGGTCACAGTCCCTTCATCAGCCCTAGAAGGAGACCTATCTGAGAGACACAAAAATACAGATAGGAAAGGTGCAATTCCTGTTTAGGCTGGGGCCATTCCCACTCCTCACAGACAGCCTCGCTTGTTTGCACAGTGCATTTTGTTCCTGTTTTTCTCGGAGTACCAGCCGTAGTTGGAGGAGCAGAGGGAATACAGATTCATAGAGTCCAGCTGTAGAGCTAATGCTCAGACATAAACGTCAGCAAAAGTAAGTATGAGGCTGCTTTGCTGATTTTTTTCTCTTCTCCCTATTTTGAAGATGATAACAAGATGTATTTTCCACTTCTGTCCCTTATGTTGACCCCACTTCCTAAACACTGAGCTCTCTCCACCTGAGCACTCCCAGGTAGCAGTGCATGTATCCCATTTGGGGGTCCGAAAGGGAGAATTGTTTGTCCAGCATCACTCTGAGGTGGCCTGTCCTGCCCAGGGAGGTTCAGCAGGAGCAGTGGAGTTTCCTGGCCAGTTCCTGTGGGAAGGAAAAGGCTCAGGAGCAGGAGTCACTGGGGCCATGTGGGGCAGCAGCACAGTGCTCCCAACATTGGAACCAGTTTGATCAATTCTCAGAACTTCTCAGTTCTAAAGACCTTTCAGAAAACCCAGAGGACAACAGTAATTAATTGCAGACCAGTGCCTGGACATTACCAGGTAACACTGGCTTGAAGAGTGTAGTGGAGGAAGCCAGCAAATGTGTACCCTAGTGCAGAGCAGCGCAGGTTTGTCCCTGCATCTCAGTGAGTCTCACCAAGGCCAACAAGCGTGAGTGAAATATGAAATCCAGTTAACAATAAGCAGTCAGTCACAAGAAAGCATCTTCCTAGGGCTGTTGACATTATTATTCTAGATGAAGAAGCAAATCCTACGTGTTAGTTACTTAGTAGATGAAGTTACCATGCCAACTCATATGCTACTTTTTTTATTATTATTATTGCAAGAGTAGGCAGCACTCCCTTGAGATTTCACAAAAGGGGAGGAAAAATGTCAAAGTGCCAAGAATATAATGGAATTTGTAGTCTCAACCCTCTTCCCCATAGATCTGTTTTTCAGCATACGTCCCTCTCCCCCTCATGGCAGCAGCAAGGCTAAGCCAAGAGACTCTCTGAATGGTAATTTAGTGGCCAGCCCACGATATTGTGGTGCTACACTTCAGCAATCTGCAGCTCTCCTCCCCCGCTTTGCACAATTTTCAGGGAACTAATGCAAGGAGCTGCTGCCAAATGATTGCACAGCCTTCCCCCAACCTCTCCTTGACTTCTCTGTACTTCTTTCTTTGTTCACTGTTTCTCTCCTGTCTTCCCATCTGCCTCCTTTTCCTCTGCTGGAAAGATTTCTGACAGTTGCTTCCATTTTTTTTCTCTGTTGTCTTCACTTGTTTTCCTTCACAAAACATATTATAACCCTATATCTCCCCCCACTTAGTGCTGCCCTTTCTGTTTTCCACCACCTCTAAGGCTCCCTTGCAGAGCATGGACCCCAGGGAAGCAGGTGTCGGTTCCACCAGCATGATGCTGGCAGCATGGAATCAGCTGTCAGTACCGGTAACAGTGTCAGATGGGCACCAGTTTAGTATGAACACAAGAAACCTTTCCTGCCAAAGCTGCTGTGCCCAGCCTTGCTGGAGGGAGAAATGAAAATCTGCCTCAATTTAGAGCACTTTGCTTTCTGCCTTGGGTCTAAAGCCACCTGGCTCCAAGAAGCATGGCTGCTGTAGCCTCTCCTGGGAGAAATCCAGTGATGCTGGAAGTATGAAAAGAAAGGGCCTGCAAGGAAGAGATTGGTGGCAGGATGCAACTGCCAGCTTCCTATCCCTCTTTGGGAACCTGCGTAGGGTTGGCTTGTTGGGGAACAACAGGACTCTTGGGAGCCTCCAGAGAGAGAGGTGCATTCAGTTAAAGGCAGATGCTCCTGGCACTGCCTCCTGGCACAGCCAGGAGTCCTTGGCACAGCGCTCAGCTGGATCAGTGCGTGAGCCACTTGTGCCCATACACCGATGGTTGGTTGTGTCAACATTGCCATTTGTTTGGAAGACACATAGTGGCAGTGGAGAGAGGATGCCTGGCAGAGGCTGTGCGGCTGTAGGGTGGATATGGGGAGGGTGAGTGAGGGTCCCTGAGCTGCTCTCCATGGTGAGGATAGGGGTCTGAGTCCTTGCTGTTCCTGTAGCAGACATGGGCAGGGGGATGCCAGCCACCACTTTTAGACCTTGGTCCAGACCTTACATCTCTTGTTGTATGAAGGAGCTTGAATCCAGAGTAAGGAAAAGCACAGATGCTTACACCACTTCCACACACCATTTTCTTTAAGACCTCCATGTGCACCCATGGAGGGCGCAAACCTTTGTACCAAGTAGATGTTCTTTCACACCTTACTTCACATCACTTTACCCTGCTTATCTGTTCACAGCCCTGGTCAGTCCAAGGATGTGATATGGCTTGTGACTCAGCAGCTGGCTGCGGCCGGCACCAAACAGGATACATTAATTTGTCCTGGTCAACATCCAAGGCCAAGTCCTGCTTGCTTATGTTATTTAACAATCTTGGTTATTGACCATTGTATTCAAGTGTGGTCAAGTGCGGTGAAGACAGGCCATCCAGAGGTGCCTCTTGTTTTTTCATAGACAATACAGCAGATAAATATGAATAATCACTGCAGTTTCAATACTATGCAATATATTCTGATGCTTGGCTTTTTGTGGTCAGGTTTTACACATCTATTTGACTTTTCCTGTTACCACTGCACTCCACAACATGTGAAAGCCTGACTTAGTGACGCACAATGGAACTCCTCAAAAGCGTCCAGTGGCTGCCAGCTCTGCTTCTCCTAAGGCCAGTGGGCATAAGATAGATGCACCCCAACTTCACACCACCTGCTACCCCAGATATAAGAAATATTTTAGAAGTATCAAGCTTAAGCAGAAACAATCCTTAAACCTTGGAGAGGTTGTTCACAAAAATGAGGACTATCCCCACATACCAGTGCTGCTGAAGGGATGGAGAGATTGGAGGCTGTAATTGGAGAAATTACACCAGTGCACTTACTGGTTTGCACATAATGACCTGAATCATGGCTTGTGGGGGGGTTATTTTCATTTAGACACAGTGCGGTAGCATGGTGGGTTATACAGTGTGATGCAGTGTGTAGTAAACCTGAAACCAAACTGCACTTGCACTGAATAGCTCAAAAGCCCGCAATCACAGCTTAACAGAGGGTGAAATGCATTTCAGAATATGACGCTGAAAAAAAACCCCAACAAAAGCCCAGAAAACTTTAATAGGAAAAACCGAAAACACTTGTTGGTTATAGTCCTTCAATCTGGTAAAAGGCAATAATATAGTAGAAAGTAGTGTTTAATAGGTCAGAGGAGATGACTTACATTCCTCTGCGATGTGATACTAAGATAATCACCACGAGGGCAAATATTTTTCAACGTCAGTTTAGCAGATGAAGCCAGAAAGAAAATTAAAATGCAGGAGACAAAATGTGTGATGGCCACAGAAGTAATACAAATTTGGCTTCATTGTTTATCCCTTGTTTTTTTAGTAGGCTGGGGAAGACATTTATGTTTGGATTTAAAATGTGATTTATCAATCTCATTGCTATTCTCCAGTCATAGAGAGGGAAGATTTATACACCTTAATGTCATATTCTCTCATCCCTGTTCTCCCCTTCCAAGAAAAGGTGCCTTAGATGGCTGATTAGAAAACATAGAGTGCAGAAAACTGGAGGCATGTCCTTAGAGTTTTGGTAATTCAAACATATCTATGTTTGGCCTTCTGGTACTTGATAGAAATAGCTTAAAATCCAAATTCCTATATAGAGAGGGCTGGAGCCTGACTCAGACCAGAGCTGCATGGTTCCAACCTGCCTGCCAGACACTGCTCCAGGAGAAAGGTGCTCATCTCCCTTTCACAGCCTGCACTGCTTTGCACCAGCAATAAAGCAGTCCCTGGTGCAAGGCTGAGCAGCTGTATCAGGCTGGGTAACCAGGTATTCATCTAGGTGAGGATCTGTCTGAACAAGGCGTGCATGCATGATAGGGGATGCCAAAGAGGTCACCCAGCATCATCTGCCACCTCCTACCATTCAGTTCTACCTCAAGACATCTGAAAGTGAAATGGGGAGAGCGGCAAGAAGATCAGGCAAAGTTTCATGCAAAACACTTAAAAACCAAACCAAACAACTGAAAAATTTAACATTCAGTTGAGTTACAAATTGATTTCCCCCCCTCCACCTCCCTGACTCTGTGGCTGCTGGCCTGGAAAGGCAGCCAAAAGGGATGCCCACAGCCTGGCATGGCGCTGTGGCTTCCTCTGGGATTATCCAGTGTCTGCCCATGTGGCCGTGGCAGATCTCTACAGCTCTACCCCTGGGACACAGGTTTGAAGCTGAGGGAACTGCTGCTTCCCTGCAGGGAAAAGGGAAAAAGTCTCCCCCTGTGAAGGGATGCTGCTGACGGCCCCTGATAGCCAGGGCCTCACATGGAACTCCACAGAAGCACGCAGAAAGCTCAGCTTGCTTCCACCTGCTGCTTTCAGAATTGCCTGGTTTTCTTCCTTTCTTTCTTTATTTCCTGCAGTGGCAGTGGGAAGCCCATCCAGCGCAGGCAGCACTGAGAAGCAGCAAGGGCCCAGGGATGCCAGGCAGGACCCTGTCCCTGGGGCTGATATGGGTGCTCTGCCCACAGCAATGTGCTCAGCAGGGGCATGGGCACCACTGAAAACCAGGGGGCTGGCTGCAGCACACAGGTCCCAGGCAGAGGGAGCAATATTCCCTGGAGAGCCCATCTCTGCTGTGACACAGCTGGAGAGGGCTGCATATTCACAGCGCTGAGAGCTTCATCCATCTTTCAGCTTTCCAACCAATGCCAGGCTTCCCAGCGCATCCTCAGCTCTGCAGAGACAAGTGTGGCTCCATCCTAGGAAGGATGTGAACCACAGTTTACTACATACCTATGCAATGCTGTGGCTTGTAGGGCATGTTGTGTCCTCAAAACTGTCAGTACCACTAGGTTAAATTAAACTGTATTTGTTGGTGAAAAAGGAGAAAGGTTGGCGAGGTTAGCCCAGCTAGAAGTTACACAATGCAGACAGACACAGGTTGCTCAACCTCAGCTGTGCCACAGTGTGTTTGGTGCTGTGCAGACCACACAGATATCGCTCGGAGGAGTTTTCTGTGAACTCAGGGATGGAGTCATGGCTGTGCTGCCATGATACGTGGCCTTGTCTTGGCAGAGACGGGGACAAAGTGGTCCAAAACAGGCTGCTGGGCTTTGCTCTTGGCAGTCATGCGAAGACCAGGACAGCAGCAAGGTCTGGGATGGCAGGGCAGTGACCTGGTGAACATGGGCCTCTGAGATCATCCTTCAAGAGCTGGATTCCATCCCCTTCCAGAGGGGCAGAAAGAAATGTTGTGTCCTGTTACCACAATTTACTTCCATTCCTTCAAGATTTGCTTGAAAATGAGAGACAGGCTGACTTTCAGTCCCAGGAGTAGATTTCTCACCAACATGGTTCAGAGAGTAAGATTAGTTTCTGTTTTAATCCTCACCCTTCCTGCACTACAGCATTACAGAAGGAAAGAAGCAGAAACACTACAGGAGGGTGAAATGTTCACTGCAAGAGTTTGCATGAAGGGCGATGTGATAGCCTGTGATTCTTTGCTGTCCCCTACACTCATGCACATGCGTGAATACAACCATCTGTCTACATAAACACATGTAGACAGGTTACAGTTGCATCATGCACTGGAATGATGTAGTGGCATGTGAAAGGAAGTAAATAACTCTGTAAATCCAAAGCCTTTTTTTCCCAAGTTGGAAGAAAGTCAGTTTGTGTCCCCAGGTCCAGCGAAGCTTTACTGATGTTTGATGATGGGGCAGATAGAGACAGTTAAGCAGATTGTTTACTTTGTGGTTTTGGCTTTGGCATAGTGAGGCTTTTGCAAGGACACCTCGGGACCCTGGGACACCCAGAATCCACCAGGAACGCTGCCCCCACAGCGGCACAGACTCTGCAGCGGAGGGGAGCACCCTGCCAGGCATCATCTCCTTGTTTCACCCGTATCAATCACAGCTTCCCACTGACACACACGCGCAGCCAGCCCAGCACAGCAGAATTACATCCGTTCCACTTGCCTCCTTGGGTTTTTATCCCCTGGGGAAATGAAATATACAAGCTTTCTTAAAGGGCCACACAGCACATGCAGATATCACCCATCAGGGTGTGCACTGGAACCTGATTTTGTGTGACAGTCCCAAAATACCTGTGGTGTGTATGGACGGGGGAAATCGCTGCTGCTGCCCCACACCAGCTCCTTGTGCGGTGGCAGCCCTTACGGGCTGGAGGAAGGCAGGAGCAGGGATGCAGAGGCAGGTGACGACAGAGTAGTTTTCCTTGTTTGTCAATAGAGCGAAGCCAAAGGAACTGGACTGCTGCCACCCAGTGGGAGGAGATGTGTGAGAGCCCATGGGTGGAGGGCGGCCACGGAGGGCAATACAAGCAGCCACGCAATCCCAAGCACACTCTTTTGCAACGGGGTGGCCCATGGCTCCAAAAAGTCATTCCCCATGGGGGTGCCTGTACAGGAGTGGGCTTCCCCTGTGCCCCTGCAGTTGGGGCTGACTGGTGCCACGGAGGCTGGCTGGCACTGCCAGCCTGTCTGGCAGGCACATGCGCTGCCATACACTGCTTTTGCACCCATTTCTGCAAGAGCCACGAGGAGGAGGGGCAAAGTCTGCCAGCACATGTGAGCAATTCATTGTGCTCCTGTCACCACTGTAAATCAAATTGAACACCAGAAAAAAAAAAAAAAAAAGGAGTTTTTACAGCAGCACCTGTTATGCTACTGCAATTAGGGCTCCATTATCACCCCCCACACTAAAAGGTTTCAAAACACAGCTATATAAGTCCTATTTTACTGAAAACAAGAATAATGGCCAGTGAACAGGTTTGTTTGGAAAGGGCTGCGGACAAACTGTACTGGCAGACAGTTCTTAGGGCTGAATGCTTTAGGAATACTCAAACTGTACACCAGAGCCACTCAACTGCATGAGTGATGTTCAGCCAAGGTGTGAGCAAGAGCCATTCCCACCAACCCCCTCACAGCAGCTGCCCATGTTCCCTCTGCTCAGGGGGGGGGGGGGGTTCTGGCACTATTTTGTACTGATCTCCAGTTTTCCAAAGGATAACACTTCTAATAAAATAAAGGGCAAACTCCTAGGACTAGTTTACAATAACATCATTGAACAGACTCCAGACAGAAAGAAGAGGTGCTCAGTGTTTTTCAGCAGCAGCAGCGAGGGTTTGCAAACACTTTAATAACTCGTTAGGAGCTACTGCCTTCAGCAACTTAATAGCCAGCTACAGCGGTTTCCATACCAGCTGGATATGGGCGTACCACCATTGCCACACAGAAACGATACACAGCTCACTGAAGAGGATGGGAAAGAATATGAGAGTAAGCCTGATGCATTGCACATGAAATATTTGGACCCCATCAACTGAAGAGCTTGACCAGGCTCTGATGCTCACCCTGGCCATGGCTTGGTTATGAAAGCTTCAGCTTCCTTGCATGGACAAGGCCCTTCTGCCGTTGCTGACCACTCCCCCTCATGACAGAATTTAAGAGAATTATCTTCACACCACTGAGCCCCTGCAGGCATTCATTGGCACAATAGACTAGAGCAGTTTCAGCAGATTTATGGATTTAGGGTTTATGGAGTCATTGATACGTGAATTAAGTGCTGATTGAGACTAGCTGATTGAGACTAACTCTTCGAAAGGAGTCATTATAATCTCTATAGAAATGTAATTCCAGTGACAACATCTTCAATGAAACTTCAAAAACACTCATTTAAAAAAAAAAAAAAAAAAAAAAAAGGTACAGAAATATATATTTAAATAAAGCTCCAGTTCGCAGTTTTTCCCAGCCACCAAAAGGTAAGGAAAATTCAGGTTTCCAGAGGTCAGACATTCAGGCTTCATCTGTGGAGATGTTCAGTAAAAGCTGTTTCCCCTTTCCCTGAGGCATTGCTGCAGGGACCACAGCTCACACTGGTGTGGGCAATGCAAAGGTGTAGGGCATGCATCCTCTGGCACTGGGAGAAAGCCATGGCTCATAGTGTTACACACATAAGATCCAGCTTGCACCTTTCCCCCTACATCAAACCAAGTCTGGGATTAAACTGGAGAAAGTTTAGGCAGGAAGAAGAGGCCAAAGAGGTTTTTTGTGCTTGAAACTATCCTGCAGCAACATGGCAAATATTGGTCTGGCTTCGGTAAAGATTTTGAGAGCCATAGACTGAAAATTTTGGTGCAGTAAAGCAAACCGCTGCAATACAGATGACAAGCTCCTGTCAACCATGACCTCCCAATCCTCTGCAGCAAGAGGCAGTGCTGAGCTCCCAGTGCAGTCCTTGGCCTCGATGACACGTTTTCAACAGCAGACATCAGCTGTGGTGACATGCACAGCAGCAGGTGTTTTGCTCCAGAAGTGGGTTGCTTTTAGCTAATTTAAGTGGCAGAGTAATTCAACTTTTTGTGAATTGCTCAGTGGGCTTAACCCTGCTTAGGTTGCTTGCCACGGGAGCGATCAGACCTGGGCCACCTCCAAGGGGGAGCTCTCCCTGCCAATGCCATGCCCCATCTCTAGGTAATGGGGCTGGTTATCCCCCCTGCACTGATCTCAGTGCTGAAGCCCATGGAGCTGCACCATGGTGAGAAGCCATGGCATCAGGCTGGTGTTTTGGCAAAGCGCTGGGTGATTTAAGAGCAGAAGCACAATCACGTAGGTAGCCCACAGACACTGTCATGCACAAGGCACTTCTGTTCTTCAAGGCCTGATTTGTCATCCCCTGTGATGAATGGGATGTGGGCACCCTCCTCAGTAGTACAGAAACTTCTTTCTTAAGTCAATGAACTGTGTCATTTCAGTCTTGAGGTCTCCACCCCAGACTTGCTGATGTTCACTGCAAACTAATGGGCTACTGAGTGCACAACCTGCAGAGCTAGTTTTTGTGTGGAGAGCAAGTACCATCCATCTACTCATTGGTCCACTACTAATGAAAACCAAGCAGACAGCACCAGAGCATGTTCCTGATACATCAGCTGAGCCCTCCCGGGAGCAGAGCTGCTACTATGCTCGGGGAGCTCATGGACACTGTGCCCTGGCTGCACCATGCAGTACTGGGGCTGGTGGGGACCCGTCTGTGCTGTGCTGTGCTGTGCTGGTAAAACGTGCTTGCAGAGCTGTTGGAGTGAGTGGTGAGCATAGGATTTGTAGCTCAAAAGGCCAGAACTAGGTCCAGCACATTTCAGTGTAGTTCCTGGTATAGCTCCTGTCATAGCACACAGGGCTGGTGGCTTGCTGAAAGTGCTGAATATTTTCATTATACTAGAAAAAGAAGAAAACCAGTGTGGGAGGTCCTGCTCACACAGGCCTTTTTTAGACCTTTTCTGGGAGGGGAGGGGAAGGAAAACTTCGGTGATTCCTTCAAAGGAGCCTAGGATGGGCTTTTGCAGCAGCAGCAGTTCTCATGGAAAATCCTCCTAGCCCAACTTTCTGCAATGAAATAAGCACTTATGTTTGTTCTACAGTGTAATTTTTAATAACCCCAGTGGTTTCTTTCCATGGCGTTGTGGTATGACCCCAGCTGACAAGCAAGTACCACACAGCTGCTTGCTCACCCCCATCCCTAGTGGGATGGGGAGAAGAATCAAAAAAAAAGTAAAGCCTATAGGCTAAGTACAGTTTAATAATTGAAATAAAATATAGCCATAATCATAATCATAATCAAATTTATTACAAAGAAAAGGGAGATACAAAAAGAAAGGGAGGGGAATAAAACCCAGTAAACACAAGTGATAAACAGCTGCTCACCACCCACTGACTTTTGATAGCATTTGATAGCACCCAGCCGTCTCCCCAGTTTCTATATTGACCATATGTTCTATGGTATGGAACATACCTTTGGATGGTCTGGATCAACTGCCCTGGCTGTTCTACCTCCTAGCTTCCTGTGCCCCTCCTCACTGGCAGAGCATGAGAGACTGAAAAGCCCTTGACATGGAGTAAGCACTGCTTCGCAACAGCTAAAACATCAGTGTGTTATCAACATTATCTCATCCTAAATCCAAAACGCAGCACTGTACCAGCGACTAAGAAGAAAATTAACTCTGTCTCATCTTAAAGCAGGACACATGGCTACCCAGAAACAGTGTAGGAGGCTGGTAGCCTGGGTCTGGGGCACCCTCCTCTCCTGGGCAATGCTCTTGTGCTTTGCAGAAATGCATGCTTTCAAATGCTACTAATGCCCGGTGGCTAGCATCCCCTTTGCAAAAGCCAATCTCCAAATCACTACCTGCTTCTTCCCTGTTAATGGGCATTTTAGTTAAGGTTCAGCCCCCTCCACCTACCACCTATCCCCTAAAACAAGGAAGATAGACATTTGCAAATATCTCATTTGACTGCAAACCACCCCCAGGAGGCACTGACTGAATAGGCACATGCAGTCTCTGAGTGTGCCTTTGCCTCAATCCATCATTGGTAATGCTATTAAAAACATCACACCAGCTTCTCTGATGAAGAAATCACTGCAGCACCAGGGTCTCCTCCACCCACAAGGGCTGAGATTTTGTCCCCAAAAATCCCTCCACGGGGTGAATGAAACTTGCAGAAAGGGAGCAGGGCACAGCACACCCTGGCAAGGCTGTGCTGGTTGCTTGGAAGAGGGGATCCAGCAGGGCTTTCAGCCAGTGTATCAGAGCAGAATTCGCCTGAACCTCACACAGCAGTGTGTTTTTTTTCTGGCAAAGAAAACCCCAGGGCTGTGGAGCAGATTACAGGATCCCCCCATGCCACTCTCCCTACACCTCACCCCCAACAAGGAGCACTGCACCTCTGGAGATTTTCACCATGCTCCATGGATGTTAAATACAAAATATGAATAAACTGGAAGATAATAAATATGAGTAAGAAACAGAGAAGAGGGAGCAAATAAACCCCACACCAAGTATTCAGAAGGGTCAGGAGGCAAAACAGCAGTGTGAAAGCCTCACAGAGGTTACTGAGTGCAAGACATTAGGGAACTGTTGGCCAGGAACCTCCCTGCAGATTTGGGCTATGCATGTCCTTCACACAGTGGTTGTGGAATTCAGAAACCCCTTGAAATATTCTCATAACATGAGATTGACAAACACATCTCATCTCTATGACCTTCCCAAGGAGGGTAAATCAAATACCTGCATTTCACAGATGGGGAAACTGAGGCAGAGGCATAGCAACATGCTCCATGTGAGCCATGGTGAGTGGTTCTGGAGCAGAATCCAGTGGGGACATCTCCAGGTGTATCTCCTCTGCCTTGGGCTGGGCCCTGAGAGCAAGCAGGCTGGGGGCATCCCATCCTGGGGTTTGGGATGGCAATGGTGTGAAACCGTGTGCCAGAGCCATAGGAACCAGGAATAAACGTGCTGGACTTGAGGGTAGATTTGCTGCTAAAGGAAAAAAGAAGAATCCCTTGGGGCTCTAGTAGTCATAGAAACCCCCAAGGTTGTCACTTTTTGCCATGGTGCTGGGAAAGCCACATGTGTTTGAAAGCCTGTGAGGTGGAAGCCTCCGTTCTGCCCCAGTCTGGACTGGATCTCACCTTCTGCCAGCATTTCCAGAAGTATCCAGAAATATATAGGGACACAGAGCTTGTACATTGCGCTCTCTCTCATAATCCTTACCCCATGCCTGGATCTCTCCCAGCACCTCTGCAGCCCCATTAGCCTGGCATTTGGACATCAGCAACTCCTTACCATTAGCATCTGTCAATAACTGGGCTAACATAGAAAACAGAGTGAAAACATTTTGACACTGCTGCATGATGAATTATGTCTAGAGAAAGGAGCTAAGGTCATAGCCAAGTAGCTGAGAACAAGCCTTGTTCTCCATTAAAGCCAGGCTGCCAATTTCTCATTGAATGTAGCTAGTTGTCCTCTGCCTGGTTGAATTGTTCTGGTGGGAAGGCCTAAGCTTAGCTTGGTCCACCAACCTGCTATTATCTCCAGCTGAGACCACCAATATTCAAACACTCAGACAGTGATTAATCTGTTCTCATGACTGTGCCCAGAGACCTAAAAGCCAATTAAAACTGGCGCTGAAGGGTGGCAGGTAATTTCATGATGCTTCCTCCAGATGGCCAGATCTTTTCAGGACCATGTGTTCCCATTGATGGCAAGGCTGAACAACCGTATGGAGCGCTGCATGAACAACTAACCATACAGTGCAGTCAGGATGCTGTGTGGCTGTTGCCACGTCAGTGGGTGGATTAGCACAGGCTTAGCGGGAGACAATCTGAAGCATTGCTGGGGAAAAACAGTTGGAGGCCACCCACTGCAAGGATTGGCTTTTCTCTCCAGCTCACTCATCTGCTTCAATTTGAGAACATGGTTGTGAGTTTAGCATCAGAGGGCTGTGCCTTCCTGGTGGCTGGGAAGGATGGATGAGCACCATGAGCCTGCAACACCTGGCAGGGTGCCCCATGGCTCACTGGGGACAGGGTGATGCCCACAGCACTAAGGAGGACCATGAGTTTTTTATCTTAAAGTTCAGAGAACTTTTTTTTAGTGCAGTTCTCTGAATGCCTACAGTCTCCACTATGATACTGCTGAGAACACACACGCTTGGTACTGCAGGGTTGTTAATGGTGGCGTGTGAGGAACCAAGACTTCTTAAAGACTTTTGCCCCCAGAGGCTACAGGAATAGGAGTGGATAGATGTACTATAGCATCACGCAGCTTCACCATTTTATTGAACTTCACCACAATCAGTGGGGTGGTTTAGTTGAAATTGCCTCCTGGAGTAAGGAGACACTTAGTTTCCTTTTTAAACACAATTAACCCTCACTGCTAGATTGAGGGTTTTGAACTTTCCACAAAGTGGAAGGAAAATGGCAAAAAACTTCACAATTTTAAATTCTCATGACCTTCTGGGCCAGACTCTTGGAATCAGCATTGCTCTAATGGCATCTCCAGGAGCAGGCATGCTCCTTGAGAGCTGGTGCAGGGAGAGAGCACTGGAAAGAGCCGGGGACAGAGAGGTGACCTAACCTGTGCGGTGCAGAGATCCCCCAGGGTAGTGTTTATTAGCACCGCAGCAGGACCTCGTGCTGACTGTGTTGGGGTAGTTGACAAGCCCAAGGGAGGCCCAGATCAGACCCCATTGAGGTCAGACCTGCCGCCTATTCTAGCTGCACTCCAGCTGTAGCAAGCCTGTCTGTTCAAATCAGCGCTCCACGAATACCTGGTGGAGGATGTAATTACCAAACAGGATGGAAAGAGATTTAGTTGAACTTTGTGTCCAAAGGGGATTTCCAAACCTCAGCATGTGCTTGGGTAAACAGCTCTTTCCCTTTGACCTGTTGTCACCCTGCCAGAGGGCAGAAGCGTTACCCATTGCAGTTTTCTCTAGTGCAGCAAGACAGTCTCTGAAGAGCCCAAGGATAAAGGCCTTCTCTTCTTCAGGCTGAACAAGCCCGGTTCTCTTACCTGTCTTCATAGGAGAGGTGCTCCAGGCCTCTGAGCATCTTGGTAGCCCTCCTCTGGACTCACTCCAACAGGTCCACATCCTTCTTGTGTTGAGGGCCCCAGAGCTGAACACAGGACTGCAGGGGGGGTCTCACGAGAGCAGAGTCGAAGGGCAGGATCACCTCCCTTGACCTGCTGGTCACACTCCTTTTGATGCAGCCCAGGACACAGTTGGCTTTCTGGGCTGCGAGCGCACACTGCTGGGTCATGTTTTGCTATAGAAGGTTTCTTTTGTTGCCCTTCATGTACCTGGACATATTTAATTCTACTGTGGCTTTAGCTTTCCTAACCTGACCCCTGGCTGCTTGGACAGTCTCTCTGTATCCCTCCCAGGCTACTTGTCCTTCCTTCCACCCTCTGTAGGCTTCCTTTTTGTGTTGGAGTTTGTCCAGGAGCTCCTTGTTCATCCATGCAGGCCTCCTGGTGTTTGTGTCTGACTTCCTCTTTGTCAGGATGCATCGCTCCTGAACTTGGAGGAGGTAATTTTTGAATATAATCCAGCTTTCTTGGGCTCCTCTTCCCTCCAGAGCTTTATCTCTAGGGAGCAGATCCCCAAAGATGCCAAAGCCTGCTCTCTGAAGTCCAGGGTAGCAAGCTTGCTGTGCACACTCTTTACCATCCTAAGGATCTTTAATTCCACTGTTTCGTGATCACTGTAGGCAAGGCTCCCCTTGAGCTTCACATTCCCCATCAGCCCCTCCTTTGTGGAAGAAAGTCCAGCACAGCACCTCTCCTTTTTGGCTCCCCTACTGCTTGGAGGAGGAAGTTACCATCAATGCATTCCAGGAACCTCCTGGATTGCTTATGCCCTGCTGTGCAATCCCTCCAAGAGATATCTGAGTAGTTGAAGTCCCCCAAGAGGACCAGGGCTACAGAGGGCCTCATCTGCTCAGTCTCCTTGGTTGGGTGGCCTGTAGCAGAGACCCACTATAATGTCTCCTGTCCCTGCCCTCCTTTTACTCCTGGCCCATAAGTTCTTGATCAGCTCTTCATCCATCCCCAGGTAGAGCTACATGCACCCCAGCTGGTCACTGACATAGAGGACAAAACACCCCTTCTCCTCTCCCCAGCCTGTCCTTCCTAAATAGCCTGTATCTCCATTCCACACTCCAGTCATAAGAACCATCCCACCACTTCTCTGTGATGCCCTGCAGGCATGTACACATTTCTTGTTTATTCCTCATGCCATGTGCATTTGCATAGAGGCATTTAATTTGGGCCCCTGATTTACTGGCTGGCATGGCAGGAATTCGTTTGTGCTCTCTTCCTCCTTTACCACCAGGGCCTTGGCAACCTGGGACTGCCCAGTGTGTCCAGCCAGGCACCTCAGGCTCCCCAGGGTTAAATCACAGTGACAAGACAAGTGACTGCTCAATGTCATTTAAACCTTCTGAACCCCTCTTTTGCTCCTTTGCTTCGAGTTTCCTCCATGGTGCCCAAAAGCTCTGGGGGGGTTGAAGAACCCAGGGCCAGCATCCAGCCCTGTGGAAATAAGTGTCCCTGGGACAAAATGAGGAGTGGGGAGGTGAATATATAAATACATAACGTGGAACACAGTGCTCCCAGTTCCTCGCTCACACCTGGCAATCATTACTGGGACCAAGCCACCCATGACCTCTGGAAACAAGACAGGAGGAGGTAAAATTCACCCATTCCCACATGGCAGCTCAGGGGCTGCATTTGTACTCCCACACCCTGACACCATGGGGTTTTGCCCCACCAGGGCAGGACCAGGTGCCAAAATCCCTTTCCCACCAGCTCAGCACTGCAGCTCACCCCATTGTTGAGCCTGTGGTCTCACCTGCAAGGTAAATAATTAACCTTGGAACTCGCTCAGCGTTCAGCCCCCAGCACACACTTCTCCCTCTCTTTTAAATGCCTAGGCAGAATGAAAGTGAAACAGTGCTGAGTCTCTCCTGGGGAGATAACAGGTGAAGGTGCTGGAGGTCTTGTGTGTCTGAGGATAGGTCTGTTTTTCCCACTTCCAACAGCAATTTTCCAGACGGCAAAGGAGGATGGAGTGCAATGCTATTCCTGGAGGAATCTCCTCGGCCAGCACGGGTGTGCAGGACACTGCTCCAGCTAGCTGAGGTGAGTGAGCTCACGTGGACCTCTGCCCCATGGATCTGCCCACTCACCACCACATCTCCCTGGGATCCTGTGGCATGGAGCTGCTTTCAGTCTATGTGGATCATGCCTGTGTTATCCCAGCTCACTGTGGAGAGGATATGTATGGTCAGTACTGGGTTGTATATCCTTTCTCTTTCTTTGCCCATGGGCTCACATCTTATGGCCGTCCTTCCCTGGCTCACCCCTTTGATCATTGCTGCTGCTCCACTCTGGCCACAGAAGCCCCATGTGGGGTTCGAGCTAGGGGCTCACCCTGCTTTCTACTGAAATCTCTGGAAAATAGGGTCCCCTCCTCTCCCTCCCACCCTCTGAATAGGCTGTGATGTGCTGAGCTGAGCAAGACAATGATGATTGAATACTCCCCTGAGAGGGTGTGAGGCATGGTCTGAGCCACACTGTGTGCACAAACCCAGGGGAAGATGCAATCCCTGCAGTCTGTAGCCTGTGAAATAATCATGCACCAGGGAGAAAAACTCAGGCCAAACTCTGATCAAAGAAGCATGAGATCTATTTCCAGAGTCCCAACATGCCTGTTCACTGTAATCATATGTCAGTCTCTGGCTTCTGTGAGCTGCACAGGCCCAGGACAGGCAGTTCCTGGGTGACCTCAAACAATAGCTGTTTCTAATGATTTAAATCTACCACTGAGCTGCCTGAGCCTGCTGTGGGGAAATGTGGCTGATGCAAACCCTTACTGCACCATAAAGCCTCCTGTGCTTTAACCGTGATGTTTTGGAGAGCAGAGATTGCTGCGGGTTTGAAGGGACTAGAGCAGAGCTCAGCCACGCACCAGGCACTGCTCAACCACAGGCCACCTTCCAGCAGTGTCAGGTCAGGGCCTGAGCAGGGCAGAAACAGCAGCACAACCCAAAGCTGCTGTACCCACAACAGAAAGTGACAGCACCTCAGTGAGGCGCAGGGAAGGCTATCATTCCTACATGGCTGGAAATCCACCTAGAAGAATGGAAAGCGAAAACATACCTTGTTGCAAAACAAAATGTCATGTTTACAGAGATATCGGTGTCTCTGGTGTTTAGTGATTCCTTGGTGCTGGAGAAACAGCTGCCACTTGCCTGATTTATGGAGTTAAGTAGAGCTTTCCAGAGCTAAAAGCAGGCCAGCACCTGGTGTCTGTGGGTAGAGAGATTGTTTTAATAGCTACAGGCTGCAAAGACTTGCTCTGTTCTTGTATTAGGCACAGGAAAGGGATGGGCCACATTTTCAGTCCAGGGCTGACTTTGGAGACACTGTATTCTGGAGACAGCCTAATTCTGCTGTTTTATGCATTTCAGTGATTTGGAAAAAACACCCTTGTTGAAAGACAAGATGAATAGAAGTATGGAGTTAGACCCGAGGAGCATGACCTCAGAACCAACAAACAGTGCAGGGAAGGAAAAGGGGGAGGTTGCTTCCAAGCTGAGCAGCCCAAGTTTGCATAGCATGGACAGTGGGTTCTTTGAAAGAGGTATTAAAACAATGTTAAGTATCCGGAAATCAAAGCGAAGTCTGAACAAAGAGAAAGAAAAGGAAAGTACTGGCACTTGGAAAGGAAAACGACCTTCTTTGCAATTCTCAAAGAGCTATGAGAACAAAACCACAATCTGTAATGGCATGAAGGAGGCTGGTGAGAAGATAGAAGCAGAGCCCATTCAAGGAAAACCTCTTTCAGGTAAGAAGCAAAACCACCAGTGTAATACAAGGAACCTTCAAGTAGTTCACTCTGCAAATCTTGGGCCCAACAGAGGTGCTAAAGAACAGGTATCTCATTATGGGGTAGAGACCACTGTCACTTCTTGCAAAAGCTCATTGGGGTTTACCTGATCTGGCCTGGGCAGGTCACCTACCACTGAACATGCTACTCTGTGGCCTCCACTGCATTAGTTTAAGCTTGTCAACAACCTAACTGTCAACCTGTTGGTTTATGTACCAGTGGACATATCGCCCACCATACATTATCAGTCCCCAGTGTGCTGAGCACAGTCTGGGAGCAGCTGGTCTGACAATATCTAGAAGTGCAATATGGGCTCTTCCTATGCTATTGCCTGCGTTGTGCTTCTGGGAAATTTCTGCTCTTCAGCTCTCAGACTGATAGTCTGCAGTATGTACTCTGTGCCTTGCTGCAAGGTCTTGATGGGGAAAAAGGTAGTCTGGATGTGATCTGGTTTGGAACCTCCATCTTGGTTCCTAACCTTAGAGACTTCCTTGCAAAGAGACATTCACAGATACTTTGCTCTCTTACACTGACTTTCCATCTATTTTTCTCACACCACCTGTGCTGCAAGTACTTAAGTGATTTGTTTTCCTCCAGCTGGCTACTCCCATGTGTTTTGTCAGCATTAGATAGGCCTTTGTCAAATTATAATAACAACCTTCAGCATAGCTCTCACTTTTCCCAAGTGTGGCAAACTGCAATGACCTTGATCTTGGTTTAAGCAGCACTCTCCTCTACCTTCTTAAGCAGAGGCACTACAATGCATCCACCAGGAGGCAGACTAAGGTGGGTCAACATGCTTGACCTTTCCTCAGCCAAAATTTCTAGAAAGAAATTCTTGGTCTACTGCACGGGATGTCACGGGGATCGGATAGAAGGGCTGGCATTGTCTCATGCTATAATATGCCCTGCTGTGCCGTAAAGTTATTTACTGCTTTGCACTGGTAGACTGCCAGGTTGGTAAGCTGGATCTGAGCCCATCTCACAAAATTTGCTGGTCTGTTCTCAAAGGGACATAGATGAGGAGTGTCAGGAAACGTTACCATAAGCTCTTCTCATCTCCTCCAAATAAACAAGCTGAGGAATTGAATGAATAAGGCCCATACTGTGCCCAATAACTCGCTCTTGGCCTAGACTGGAGCAGCTCTGTCAGAAACATATCCCATCCTGAGATAAATATGGCAAGCAATGGAGATGCCACCATGTACACCATTAAGCTGCATAATGGTTAATTGCCTTTCAGTTGTCTTCCTTCAACTACCAGCTGTCTGGTCTCATATTGCTAAATTAAAGATCCATTTTGCACCCAGTATCACCTCCCTGAATAATTATCCTAGATAGTAATTAAATGGTATTTTCTCACTTTGATAAACAGAATAGAATGTATTCCTTTAGTCTCTCACTGCAAGTACTTGTGCAAACACAGGTTTCATATTATCTAGAAGAGACTAAGTTATTTGCCACAGCCTCCCTCCCCTCTGAGCACAGAAGTAACTGTAGCTCCATACAGGCACTCAAAGCTCTATGCCTTCTATGCTGCATCAATAGTTGGGTTATTTGGCATATTTCTGTCTTCATACAGATATTTTTCTGCTGCATAGATTATTTGGTGCATATGGTATAAAATCTGTTTGCAGACAAGCCCAAGGGTATCAATTATGGGCTACAAACCATATATTTTTTGAGTGCTCTCCATTTTTTCTTTATAATTTTATATATCTGAGTCCCAGAAGCAGTGGCCACACATGCCTAAATAATACCTTTTCCCTTCTCCTCTTTAATATTTGCTTTATGCCCAGTATCACAGTGGGATCTCCTGTTCAGAGCATCTGTTATGATGCTGGAGATGGTAAGATCTTCCCAGGGCATCCCAAAATCTAACAGTGCTCTTGGAACTTCTCAACACATGACAGAAACTTCTTATATTACTGGAAAATAGGCAGTGGTCACCACTTGGAAAATAAATATCCCTGTCTAGAGGCAGTGCTTGGCATCTGACTGTGGATTTATATATAGGCAGTGAACAGCCAGGTCACCCAACCCTGAAACACACACCTGAACTTCACATATTTTGGTGTTTCTCATTTCCTCCTGCTTGGACCCTGGGATCACCATCCCAGAGACTCTCCTCATTCCCCATCCAAAGGGTTAGTGCAGACTGCAGTAACTGCAGAACTGAGAAGCTGTGGCTTCTGGTCCTCCAGAAGTCTCTCTTTTTGTTTGAGAGGAGTCTGAGGGCCACAGGCATTCACAGAGCATCTGAGTGTCGAGAACAGGTAAGAGGCATCTTTAAGAGGCCATTTGCTATGGTAGGTGCAGGCTTGGAATGGGTAGCAGGCCGTGGATGGGCTAGTCCCTGGCTTGCTACCTTGATCCCTACATCTCAAGGAATCCTGATAATGCAAATCACGAGGGACCACCTCTGCAGTTTGCATTAGCATTTTGCTCAGCCCTCAGAAATGCAGGAGCCACTTTAGCTGTGATATTAGTTGTGTGTGTGTCTTAGGAAAACTTGATAATGCACAAAATCAAGCCAGAAGCGGAGCCCAGGGTTTGCCCAAGGTTACATCTGAACTGGGAGTGTTCCCAAAAATGTATTGACAGCATGCCCAAGCCAGTATCCCACTGCCCCAGGGCCTTGGTATCTCTGAAGGACATGCTGGCGGTAGGGTGAGGAGAGATATGACCATCTAGTGTCTGACCAGGAGCTCAGAAGGCCCAAAGGGGTCTGTCCTGCTCTGCTCTCTCCAGCCAGACACTGGGTACTCTCCCTGACTTCTCAGACACCACACTAAAGCACCTTTTTAGCCAGAGATGCCAGAGCTGGGCTGCAGTGCCATGGCCAGCCCAGCAGCAGAGCTGGGCTGAGCATGTTGGTGTGCTGGGAAGCAAGGGGATCCATGCTAAAGGAAATCCTACTCGTAGGGGATATCCCGAACTGTCCCTGCTGCCAGTCCCACTCCATCTCTGCCCTTAAAGGCAGGCAGAGCCAAAGGCAGTTTTATGCAGCCTGGGACTCCACTGTCCCTCTCCGCAGTCTTGTTAACCATCACTTGAGGTTTTCCTGCAGGCCTGTAATAATTTTATTTGATATTTCCTACCTCTGAAAGCAGCAGTTTAGAGATGTGGCTCAGTTCACAGTAATTGCGTTTCCACTGCTTTGTCTCCTGTGTCAAACAGGAGCTGGAGATTTGGGGAGCTCAGTCTTAGGGGCACTGCTGGAACCTGGAAACAGAGCAGCCCTGCAGCCTCCCTGTGAGGCATCTTGTCCTGTTACCAACCTGTCAATCACCTAATGCCTGCTTTGTCCCAACACCTCCACCTTCTTTCTGCAGTGATGGAAATCAATGAACTTATTCAGAAAAGGCAACTTTTAGAAGCATTTGCAAGCATCAAGTACTTGGAAGATGAGACTATCACTGAACGGGATGCTGAGAAATACAAAGATAACCCCCAGGAGTTTGTACGGAAATCCAAGGATGTGGATTTGCTTTATAACTCCATCACAAATGTGATCCAGGCCATAGTGGTGGGAACACTGGAGCATCCCACTGTAGAGGATACCATGCTGACCTCCCTGGTGACTTTAATTGCCTATGAAGAAGCAGCTCATCCTAACACAGGCAACGCTGGTGGTCCTGGGTCAGACTTGCTTGGCATGCCCAGAAAGTGGAAGGAGGTGTGGAGGGAAGCTATCAATGAGAGTGCTAGAAAAAGGGTCCTGAGGGTACCCATGGCACTGAAGGAAGAAGACAGTTCTTGGCTTAATCTTCACTTGGGTTTCCTACAGAAACACCTGAGTGAAGACTTACTGAAAATCAAGCTATCAGTAAAAAAGTGCTATCCAGAGGGGTACCAGGTGTGTGACATGTATGTGGAGGCTTTTCACAAGGCCATTGCCTCACATTTGCAAGATCTCTCCCAGAGACCCCTGGAATTTAATGAGCTCTACACCTTGCTCAACTGGGTGGCCAACACGTACTGCAGGTAAGCTGCTGCACTTGCCACACCACCTCAGCCTTCTCCAGAGCATGGCAGGGCCACAGGGCACTTCAAGAGCACTGAGCTATTTTCAGTTTTTTAAGCAAGGGGGGGAGAGACACAGTCACTTCTACAGCAGAACCAGATAGCTGATCTATTAATAGGTGGGGACAAAGGTTTGTGGATAAAAGCACCTGCTGCTTTCCACAGATCTAAATTCCTCTGTTTCCCCCTCCCACTTGCTGTTCTCACATAGAATAATAGAGTCATTTAGGTTGGAAAAGACCTTTAAGATAACATTGAGTCCAACCATTAACCCAACACTGCCAAGTCCACCACTAAACCGTGTTCCTAAGTGCCACATCTACATGTCTTTTCAATACCTCCAGGGATGGTGACTCCACCACTTCCCTAGGCAGCCTGTTCCAATGTTTGACAAGCCTTGTGGTGAAGAATTTTTTCCTCATATCCAATCTAAACCTCCCTTGGCGCAGCTTGAGGCCATTTCCAGGAAGCTCCTCCTTGCAGCTCTGATAAACCTACTCCCTTTCTGCAAATATTTTCCAAGGTCCTGCAGCTGCTTGGTGACTTTTCCAGGCACAGGGAGGGACCTGTGGGGGAGCCCTGCCTTCTTCCTGTTTAATTAAAACTCTGATGTGTTTGGAAACAGGCCATGTTACCCCCCATGCTCAGAGGTCACATTCAACTTGAGGAGGTGCCAAGACATCACCATGTGGAGTTGGCCACACTAAAACAAAGGCTCTGGCTCAGACATGTCTGCTGGTTGAATAGGAGTTCCATAGGTTTTAGGACCTTTGAAAGTTCCCTCCAATCCAGGGGTGACTGAAGTATTGTTGGAGCAGTATGAACATATCAAATACTATCCAGGGCACTCTGGGTGTTGGAGTAAAGGCAGAAGTTCTTTGCAACAGCAATAAAAGCTGTGCTGCTGGACACTGCCCCCTTTTGCAGCCAAAGGAGACATCTAAGGCACCTTTAGAAGGGCCAGGCACTGACTGTCAGTTCCTCAGTTATTCACTCACTTTGACCACAGCCTGTCACTCCAGCCACAAAGAGCTACCAGGCTAAAACCCAACAGATATACACAGTGGGGTGGGAAGGAGAAGAGAGGCAATGTCCACGGGAAATGGGTCTGGTAATAAGCATGTAAAACTAGCTACATCAAAGCAAAATCATGTCAGCCTTGGTAGCTGCTCTGCAGGCCTGAACCAGATGACCAGTGGTGGGACAGCACAAAGCAACTGGCACCCCTCAAACAAATGAAAGAGGTAGGGAAGGCAGAAGTAGGAATACTGAGTCAAACAGTGGGCAAAAATAGACAGGGAGGAGGGTGGTGGAGCAGAGCAAGCAACAGCAGCACTTGCTCAGATCACTCCTAGCCTGAGGTAGCTTTTGGGTCAGGAGCATTTGCGCTGCAGATGGTCTTTGTTTTAAGCAGCCCTCAACAGATTTCTTCTGTAAACTTGTCAGTTGCTCCTAAAACCCCCTTTGTGGTGTGGTGACTGGGATGACATGTGTGTGACTCCCTCAGCGTTGTAGCACTGGCTGACAAGTGTTATGGCAGAACTGCAACCCATTGCCATTCTCCCTCACGTGTCCCCAGCCACTCTCCTCTGGAGGGAAATTTGTGCATATCCTCAGCCCCCAGGAACTGTGCTGCACCCCAACATTGCTGGAAAGGGGGAAAAACAAGCTTCATCAGCCAGGTTCTGCACCAAAGAGAAGTACCCCCATTGTACTTCTCTACCTTGCTGTGAAAGAGCTTATTGAGAGCCTGCTCTGTTTAGGGCACTGCTTGCAATCACCTTACTGTGTTGGGCTGTTTCCATTTGATTTTCCCATTCTATAAGAACTTCATCCCCTCTTGGGACCCATCCCAAAAAATAAGAAATTGTCTGACCCAAACTCATTACTGATGCTACAATTCAAACAAATAGAAAAAAAGAAAGTGGGAAATAAGCTCTTTCAGTATATGTTTTAAACAGTCCTTTCAGTCATGGTGGAGAGTTTGTATTTAAGTTCATTGGTGCCCCTTTTTTTGTAGGACACTGCAGCTGTGTCCCCTGTTAATCAGGTTGCTGCTTGCAGATCAGGTCCCACATTCAGCAAGTGCACGAATACTTTCTTCTTTCTCCTCTCTACCTCCATCACCCTGAAAGACACAATGCTTCCACAGTCCCTGGCAGATTGCAGTGGTAGCACATTCAATTATACAGGCTAATAACAGGTTTCTCACCCTAGAGGGAGAAGCACATGCACTCCCTCTCTTTCCCTGCCTCCCTGCTAATCAGCTGGCCTGATTACATGGGCAATGCAGAGGAAAGTGAGTGATAAAGTCATGCGTCAGCTGAGCGACTTTGTAGTCAGGCTCTGTAGCTGCTCATCCACCAACTGCTTCCATCTGTGGAGAAGCCATGATGCTGCCTTGGTCCATGTTCCAGGCATGGGAGTGCCTACCATAGGCTGCCCTGCGCAGAGCAGGACCTGCTTTGCCACCTTCCATTGCTAGCGATAATGCATAGGGAAAAACAGGAGCCTGACGGAAGCCGTGATGTGACACTGGAGAGGAGCCAGGGAGATCAGCTAATTCCAAAGCAGCACATTGCCACAGGAATTACCCTGAAAGACATTTTGCAGGCTCAGAGGCAAATGAATCAGCTTCAGGTTGTTTATTTTAAAAAGTAAAATCGTATGGCACGTTTCATGTCCAAACAACTCAGAAGTCTCATGATTTCTAAGGTGGGCTGGAACCTTTCATCATTTTGGTTTTGACTAATTAGGATTTTGAATAGGGAGAAGAGGTTTTTGTGTTAAAGCTTGAAAACAAGCACTACAATTTTAGCTTGAAGTATATTTCTCACAGCTTAAAAATTATGTAGCTCATGCCACATGAATATTCCATAGGTTTACTCACATTCTGAGGCCACCTAATTTGTTCTTTCAAATCTTTCCAGTGAACTCTTTCTGGGTAACCCCGATCTCAAACCAGAAGTTAAGACAGAAAACTTGCCCCTGCTGTTAACACCAGCTGTTTGGGATAAACTGAAAGACGACTACATCACTTCTGCAAAGGTGAGAGCATTGGCCTTGTCCCGACATGCCCCCAGGGAAGGTATGGGAGCCCCAGCCTCTCAGCAAACGTCTCAGTGGTTTCTAGCTCCACCAGGTGCTGAGTCCTGTCAAGACCATGCAGCATGGCCTTTAATAAAAAGCACAATATCCTGAACACCAGTGCAGGGAGCAAAGCAGGCCATGAGCCTGAACCTGGACAATCACAGAGCCAAAGGGACTGTACCAGACCCATACAGAGACTTACCAAAAAGTCATAGCTGGGATTCAGCAGATTGAACGCGCTTCAAAGCCAGATGTAAAAGCATCTGAGCTGCTACTTTCACAGCACATGCTCTCCTCCAGCACATCTGAGGTTTGCTATACTCAGACAACTCTGGCCATGGCCCTGCCAGAGGATCTCCCTAGGGTTCACTCCTCCTAGGAAGCCCCTTCTTCAGTTGCCTTTCTGACGTCCTTGGCTGGGACCCTGTGTAAGACTGCTTTCCTGTCTCTTTGCTGGCCTCAGACATTTTCTTGCAAACCATTTCTGAAGCAGGGCACTGCTCAAGGTGAGCTCAAGGTACCCGTCTTATTTAGCAATTAGTATTGCTCTACTGTGCTGGTGAAGGATCATTTTGTTTTACTGACAACAAGACTGATTTATCAGCCAGGACTGAACTGTGCTGCCACTTGAGTGGCTGTGCTGCCAGAAAGGACCAGTTTGATCTTTAATCCTGACCTTGTGTCTTACACTTGCTGGAGAACTTTGCAATCAAGCAGTCAAGCAGCTGACAGAACATTCCCCTGCCAGGAGATCTGTTCTCCCTTAATTTGTACTTTGCCCCCACAGACCAGAGCTCCTGATTTTTTCTGAGATCTTGTGTAGACTGACAGGGTCTGGAGCAAGACCTTTCACTTTGCTTACCTTTCTGCACTGCACACATGAGCCTTATATATGTGCCAAGAAAGCAGAATGCAGTGATGCAGCTTTCTCATGTTTGCTTCATTATCCTGAGCTGGATGTTTCCTTCCTATGTTAAACATTTAGGGAAAAATCAAAAGCTATTTTGGAAACATTCTGAGACTGGAGATCACCGAGAAGTGGGAGAAGGAAGTTCACCCAGAAGTGAAGGAAAACCTTTACCAGTCCTCACTCTCCTTAGATATTCAAACGGTATTTAATGATTTGGGGCAAAGTGCGGGGGGCTCTGTGGCTCCAGGGAAATGGGATCATTACCTTCTGGGGTGGAGGTACCGCCTCCTGCGATAATTTATGTTAGTCACGCACTGGCAGAATACATTAGAGCAGAAAATGCTGTTTATTACAACTTTTAGCTCTCCTGCTTGCCTTCTAGCTGCAAATTAAACCTGCTGTCAATTGTGTCAGCAACATAATAGGCAACTGATTTTAAAGCCCTTAAATTGCTTTGATTAGAAAGAAGAAAGAGAAAGGAAAAAAGAGGTGGAAAGAAAAGGTTTGTTAGAAAACCCTTTGGCTGAAAGACCGTCTTTGTCCCGGGGCTGTGGCAGCCACAGAAATGCTGTAGGCAGTGACAGCCACTCCAATTTAAACAGTACAAAAAAAAAAGCTCCTACTTAGCTTTAGGGACTACAGGGTAATAAATCCTGGAGGGATTTTGATTCATTCTCCTCACTCAAAAGGTTGAGTCATTTCAATTAAATGAGAAAGAGAGAGAAAGAAAGAAAATCAAAGAGTTTTGCCTGCTGCCGTGACTCTTTTTCCATAGAGGAGTATTACACATTGTGTGATCATTGGGAAGGCACATCTGAATTGGGTTAGCAGATGGGTAGGATGCCTCAGGAAGCGCTAGAGCAGGATGCCTCACTCCAGAGAGGCAGCAGGGTTGTGGGAATGGGAGTTAGTGAGGAGCCCCAGTGCAAGCTAGGTTTCTGGGTGATGCCTGACCCTAGGCATCAATGATTATGCCACAGATCAGCTTGTGCCTCTTGGCCCATTCTGGATTATTATTTTTAGAACCCCACAGAACAATGAAAAACGTCTAGCAACAAGTGGGCCGTTTACCCGTTTGCTAGGCAGGTCACTTCTATTAACCAAGGCTGCATGATACTGTTGTGAAGGATGTTTTGGCCATGCTTGTCCCATTCACTAGAGGGTTTTCTTTGTCACCTTCTCTAGATCATCGGGGAGCACATGAAGATATCTAGAGCAATCAGCAGAAGCCTGGAAACAAAAATGCTTGAGCTGTGTCTGGCAGAGCTGCGTGAATTCATACCAAGGTCATCACCACTCCGGGTAGCACATTCCGTTCATATGAGACCCACAATGGTAAAAAAGGAGGGAAAAGGTCCATGCACTGGGCCAGACACTAGCACCAAGCAGGCATGGGCCTGCTCCTGGGAGAATTAGAGATGACAGTGAGCCCAATAATAAGCAAGCTGCAAAACAACTCCGCGGGAGTCAGAAACAGACCCAGATGGGACTCTTGGGGGTCCCACAATCTAAGGTCAGAGCTCCAGGAAGTAGCTGCTAGCTGCAATAGGACCTTTGTGGTGTTGGATGCTGGTCTCTTGCAGCTGCAGACATGAGCAAGCGGTAGTTATGAATCTTCAGATCCTGACCCTCCTTGCTCAAAACATCACTGACGTGTCCTCATGAGAGTCCTGCTGAGGGGGTATTTCTGTTGCAGATGGGACCCTCTGTGTTGCACCCAAGCAAAACTTAAGGCTGAGTCTTTTAAAAATTCACCCACTGGCCAAAGGACACAGGATCCTGCATCTTTGCTGAAATGTTGTTCTGCTTGGTAGTCCCCAGGTTATGGCCTCAGGTCTTCTCCCTTGCAATGTGCTTTGGGGATGCTCTAGGGAAGGGTTTTGGCTCACAGAAGGTCCCAGCACAGCAACATGCTGTCCAGCTCCTCCGGTGAGGCGCTGTTTTGGGGGTGATTGCAGCCACTTTCCAGAGCAGTCATCTGCAGATGAGAAAGGCTATTTGGGATGAACCAGCTCCAAGTGAGACTAAAATGACTTTGTCATGAACCTTTAAAGTTTCTCACCTGCTGCAGGTGCTGATCAAGGATTTTGCTAATAGGTGTTTTGCAGGAGTGAGGGCAGGGAGCCAGAGAGCTGCTTTCTCATATCATGAACTCAGGGCATGGCAGAGTCCAAAGCGCACTAAAGGCAGTGCTTTCCCTATTTATATCTATATCGCTATCTATGCCCCTCTCTATACCCCTTTCATATCTAGTTGCTCAGTGATCCACATTTGTCTCCCATGCCCTGAGACAGCAGCGTAGTTCAAACCAACTATTTGGCTTTGAAGTCTGTCTGGGTTTTAGAGGAGAAACATAGTAGTTATGTTCCACCCATTGCTGCTTTTTCTCCCACAGCCCCCCACCTCCCACACCCCCATTTATTTGCATTTTTCCTCTCCTCTTCTCTGTTCCTTTTTTCCTTTTTCTTTGTTATCTTTTAAAATATGGGGGTTTTTTTCCTTTTCTTTCTTTTTTCCTTTTTTAAAATAACCCAACAAATTGGCATAAAATGCAAGCTGCAACATAAAGGGGTCCTATATGAAAGGGCCACTGAAACTTCAGGTTTTTCTTAAACCAACCCAAGATGCTTGGGCTGAGGCCAGACCAAGCAGGTTCCTTTACCCTGACAAAGAATGGGATAACCAGGCAAAGCCTGCCTGAGCACAGAGCCTCCTGCCAGCAGTGCGGACCTGGCTATGAAACAGCTGTCACAACTGTGACTGCTGCGTTACACAGAAACAGCTATCTAACACAGCAGTTATGGTTACGGGGGGAAAGGTAGGTGTGCCTCCCCATTCCTATTCCTTTTCTGCTGGAAAATCAGCCCTGAGGTAAACCCTTTCCTTGTGTGCTTAAGAAGGTACAAATTATATTGTCCCAAAAGCCAGAGCAATGGAGAACCAGACTGATGAGCCTGAATACCACAGCTGCAAGTTATCCCTCAGTGTGAGAAAAAGGCAGAGATTCCTTGTGCTGAGAACCCTGGCATCTCTCCAAAAGTGCAGCGTACCCACTCAGGCAAGCACACACTAAACCCATAATTATCTGCCATCTATTCCCCTCCAGTGCACACGCATGTTACGACAGCTGGAAAAAACGTCCTTTCACAGAGGGAACAGGTTGGGCCAGCCACCAGTGTTTCCTGACACCACTGTGTACACAGAAGATGAGCAATTCATGGTTCCCCCACCATTACCATTACCTGTGTGTCTTCTCCCACAGGTTCGAGGAGGAGTTTGTGGCCTGGAGCACTGCCCAGGACAGCCCCATCTTTGCACCCTATTTTGTTGCCTACATCAACAACTTCCATGACCTGCTGTAAGTCATAGTATCATAGAATCATAGAATAGTTAGGGTTGGAAAGGACCTTAAGATCATCTAGTTCCAATCCCCCTGCCATGGGCAGGGACACCTCCCACTAAACCATGTCACCCAAGGCTATGTCCAAGTCTGCTCCCCCCAAACTGAGCTGCTGCGTTGCTGGGGTCTGGGAGGGTGGCAGCATCAAGAAAGGAAAGACCAAGATCTCCTAGGAGTGCCTCACTTAGTGCTCAGCCTAGAGGCCTTTCTCACCTCATGATGGGATGCTTTCCAAGAGATGAAGACTAAAGTCACAAGGGTGAAGAGTCAGAAGCAGGGATGGATGTGAGGCATGTGTGAAAGCTTTAAACTAATTTTCAGCCCACCCTTTTCAGCCTCAGAGGTGGGTTTATTTAATTTTTGTTTCTGTAGATTAGCACCATAAATGCAGTACAAAGGCTGCTTTTGGCACGGGGCTAGATAAAAATCTGTGAAAGAGCTCAACTTGCAAATAAACCCCTACCATCGCTGCTGGCAGCAGGAACTTCTAGAGCTTTGCACGTGTTATAAATTAGTTATTTGAAGCCATGCATTGAAAAGGCCTGTGGTAGGCAGGTATGCCCACCAGCTCTGCCTATCAAAGATGCCCCCAAGGGGGATGGTCTGCAGCCACGTAAGGACACAGCCCAAGGAAGCTCAGGGGCTTTTCAGCATCTGGGGTCATCCCTGCCATGCAGACGTGGTGCTTCATCAGAGGCCGATTCAGCCAAGTGGCACGGGGGTAATGCCTGGCGCCTGGCCACCTTGGGATGTTACCTCCAGCCCCTGGCGCTGCGTTGCTGCCTGGCACGGCCTGCCGCAGGGGCGCTGTCTGCCAAAAGGCATTCAGGTCATGCAGAGGACTTCGTGTTGCGACGCTCGCAGCGGCCGACGGCTCCAGCCGCAGTGAGCACTACCGCCGGGAAGTCTCTAGATGGCAGGGTCTGCCCGGCAATGCTAACCTCGCCGCCGCGCTGGCTTTCTCTGCCTCCTCCTGCCCTTGGGGAAAACTGGTCTCACTTCCCTTCTGCCGACTGTAAGTAAGGTGGTGAAGGGAGAAGCCAGCCCCAGGCAGGGAGCTGGAAGGCGTTTGGGTGGTTTATTCCTGAGTCGAGTTAAGTATCTGTCAACCTAGAGTGATGAGTTGCAGAGCAGAGGTAGGTGACCTAACAGCATGATTTTGTGGATGTCAGACCCAGACTTCAAGTGCTCAGCAGGAGTTATGGACCTGAGTCCCAGCCTGGGCGAGAGGGATGCAGTGATGTGTTTTGTAGTCCTGCCTGGGCAGCTTCAGACATGCAAAATAGCTACTGGGCAGTGGCAGGAACCCACCACACTCTGGTCACAGCAATGGATGTGGCACATCACGACAAGCTCAGGGACCACTACCATTTTGGTGATGCTGCCTTGGTTCCCCCTGCAGCATGTTTACAGTGATGAAAGGATCGAAAGTGAGAAGAAAGCCAGGAACTTGCAACGTACCCCAAAGCCTACACATACTGCTGTGGATTTCATTAACCTCTCTGAATTTGTGTTTTCTTCCTCATTAGTGTGGAAACGTGCAGAAGTGTGCACTGTCCCTAGGAAAACCCGCAGGTTTCCACCTCAGTCGTTCACCATCCCCACTGCTGCCAATAGATACTGTGTGGAGTGAGTCAGGCTCTGGGGGACACAGGGGCAGCAGCTTTCCCTTCTTCAGCTTTATTATTTACTTCTCCCTTGCCTCATAATGTCCCAGTGCTCTCTCAGGTACTTGGAGATCATTTAGCAGAAATGTTGCTCAAGTGAAAATGTAACCAGCCTACACAACTGCTCCGCATGGTTGAACTATCCCACCTGATGAGGAAATAGGTGGTTTTTAAGCACAGTTACTCAGATCACTTTTCAGTGTATAGGATTGCGTAAAAGAGTCATTACTTTGTCCCAGTAGGTGTTTCCAAGCGGAAGTACTAGATACACAAATTTACTTAAACTAACATCCAAGATGCTGATTTGGATAAACTGGCCATGTAATGGTTTACCTTTTAACATTAACACATTGGTGGTGTGTCTCTCTCTAGGTCAGGGTTAGAAGCAATGTTTAAAGTCAACACTGAGGAACTGCAGAAGATTTTGGCAGCTCTGACAAGGAACTTCACGAGTATTTTTTTAAATGAATTAAGAAAAAAAGCACAGGTAAGAGCATCTTGGACACACTATTTCATAACTCTAGGGAGTATGTGCAGGACCAGTGCAGCAGCTGAGGACTTCCTCCCTTCCTTTGTTTTGCCAAGTAGACTTCATTTTTCAGTGCATGGCATTACGCTCCCTCCAAAATGCATTGTGCCTAAAGTGTAGAAATCCTCCTTAACCCTGGGAGATTTTCACTATGAGCGATGATACACTTGACGAGTTGTTTACTTTAGCACAATGGCAACCAAAAGAAAAGAGTTTTTAGCAGCTTCCAGCATCTCAGGCAAGGCAGTAGAGGGAAACCTTACCCATGGGGAAGCACTGGGAAGTCAGCTGGACACCACCAATAGGACATTTTTCCTTCTGTCAAAACAGTAGGATTTTTCATTAATTTGATTTACACTTACTTATTTGTAGATCTGTCATAATGCTCTGTTATAGAATCATAGAATCTTTTATGTTGGAAAAGACCTTTATGATCATCGAGTTATCAGTCTCTTCAGACAGGACAGAATTCATTCTGGCAGAGGTGATTTTTCCAGGCTGTTTCCATGGTGAAGAAAGACTGACTTTTTCAGTGTGAGGATGCTAAAGATCTGATACCAGTTGATAAAGCTCTGATATCAACTTAACTTGTGTTAAGAGGCCTAAAAGGCAACTTGCTGCGATGCAGTTTGTTCTTCCCAAGTGATGTAGACAGCACTTTCTGCTCTCAGCCACATGAGGTCCACTAGCCCTAGCTGGTATAATAAAAAAGATGAAAGAAACTAAGCCTTTGGACCCACCTCTTTTCACCTATCCTAACTCCCATTCCAAACCACCAAGCGTAAGAAGTCATTGAAGAGAGCAAGACAGTACTGCAACTGCTCCTGTCTAAGCCAAACCCTCCTGGCCAATGGGACTTTCCAGTAACTGGAGAGCTTGTCTTGGAGCCTAAGGGACAGGCAAGGAAGGAGTCAAGCCAAAGCATTGCACAAGAGAGCCAAAATACCATGAGAACTGAGAGCAGAGAAAGCATTTCTAAACTGCCCTCCAGCAGGAGGGAGCACAGCAGGAGGGCACAAGTTGGGGAAATCATTGGGAAGGAGATTGCCAGGAATCTAAACAGAATCCTTAGAGCTGAGAGAAGTAAAGTACACAGGGAATGTGGTGGAGAAGGGTTATTTTATCCTTAGGATCCCTTAGGGATATTTTCAGTCTCTTTCAGGTGTCCCCAGAAGGCTTTCACAGATATTGCTGTGTTTCTGTGTGGAGGCATATTAGTTCTAGGGACTCGGCAAGGGAAGTGACCCACTGGGGACTTTTGGTCAGAGCACCAAAAAGGAGCAGGTGGGAAACAGTGCCATTGCTCCCACATCAGCACTAACCACAAGGCATCAATTTGGGAATGCTTCCAGCTGGTATTTCCCTCCCCCATCAGAGCAATGAGCAGAAGTAAAATCACATTGTGACTTTGTGCACACGCATTTGTCTGCAGAGAGTGCAGACAGCCCCCTGTAAGTGCTTTTTCAAAATCAAAGTGATTTCAAAATCAAAGTGATTTTGATTTCCTTGTGGGGAAGGCAGGAGGGGTGATGGATTGCTGGGATATTTTCCAAGAGATTCACTACCAACTGACTTGTCATGTCCATAGGTAGTGCAAACCTGTGTAATGCTAGCATACATGGGTGCACACCACAGCCTGTTCTAGCCATGCCTGATTAACATTCTCACCTGTTTCTTCATCCCTATGATAGGGATACAAATATTACCTAAAGAAATATAGCTCATGGGTTAGAAAGCAGCACAAAGCAAGGAAATGAGGTGTCCCAAGTAAGCCTTTAATGCCAAAGCATCTTCTGTTCAGGGAGTGATGCTTCTGTCTACACTGGGGCACCTAACCAGAAAGGCAAGATACGGCTCTGAATTTCCAGGGAGGGAAAGAGAAACCACTGGTGCCTAACTCCTGGTGTGTCTCACAGAGAGTTGGTGTGCTGTCAGTGCTCTGTCCTTTTTGGTTCACTCTGAGAAGGGATGTAGCAGGGTGGCTTTGACTAGTGCATCCACTAGTCTGAATATTACCAGTGCCATCAGTGAGTTGGTTCTTTTTCAGCCACTACTTAAGAAAATCCTGACCAGGGACTGGATTTTGTCGATCGAAAGGCCAAACTCGCTGGCATCAGCAGTCTCACAGTTCTCTAAGCACCTGCAGCACATGAGGGAGCCCCTGGGGCAGGTAGGCAGCTGGTCCCATGCCTGGGCACAGTGATGTTGGGGGGTACCACTGTCATTTGCAGGCTGTGGCCAGACCTGTGGCGGGAGCTGTATATATGATTATGGGCACTGCTGATGCAGGGGAGTTCAGCTATTGCTGTACTTCGAAGTGAGAATAAGCAACACCTTTCCTTTCTGTAGTTTAAATATGGGAATCTTCTTTCATTAAAGAGGAGCAAAAAGCTTTGGTGAACTTCATCACTGAGCATTACAATTCTGTGAGCTGCAGGCTTATCAGCTCCTTTCATGTCTCTGCACTTGCAAAATAAATGGGTGGGTGACAACAGCTCTATGTTTAAAATCTGCAAGCGCTACCAAACCCTACTTTTAACGCAATCCTAAATATCTCCCTTTGATACTGAGGGCCCAAGCTGACCTTCATGGGCTATTTTGGGGTGAGGCACATTTCCATGGCCATAACTCCGTGACTGCTGTGAGCAGTCAGCTCCTTTCAGCAGAGCTGGCCTGGGCAGCGTGTGCTGACCATGTGCTGCATTTGTGTACATCCTCTCTACCCTTGGCTTCTGCTAAAGACCTGAGGGCTTTCTCTGTCCTCTCTCACTGCCATGGCCTTGCATGGGGACCAAGCTAAAAATGTGAGGCTTGCTCTTTTTTAACCAGGAGCTTCTACATGATGTTCATAAGTACGTGGTGAGGGAATACATCACGCTGGTCATCAGACCCAGATGGAAAATGAACAGGGAGACTCGGCAGCGAGTGAGCAACAAGATGAAACAGGAAGCCAGAATCATTCATAATATGCTCATTGATCAGGTATGTGAGTTCCCTCCTGGCATCCCCTGGCTTCCCCATTTCCAGAGGTAAAATGTCCCCACTTGGCTTCCAGGGGACCCAGAAGGCAGGCTTTTGAGGAGGCCAAGCCTCAAGAAATGTGAAAGTGCTTAAAAGAGAGAAAGCAAGGTGGTTACTGCTGGTTCATGGTGCGGGCTTCCAGCACAGTGGCTACTCTTGCAGCAGGGGCTTGTGCATGATCAGCTGGCGGCTCTCTGACTGCAGTACCTGGTGTTTTAATACCCCCAGGTGCATGGGTGCTTTGTGTAGGGTGGTTCATGTGCTGTAGGATTACACTTATCCCATGGCAACTTCTTCCTGGGCATATTCCCTTGGGCCATGGGTTGCAACTTGTCTCTAAAGGATCTCTGCCCTTGGTACAGCTCATGGAGATGAGTCCATAGGGAAGGTCCATCCAAGCACACAGTCTGCATACAGGAAAGTGATGGGTAGAAAACTGTGGCTGTTTTAATGTTTTGTGACTAGGCAGCCTCGGTCTGGGATTTTCAGGAAAACCACAGTTGAATTCCTTGGATTCTGCAGAAAGTCAGGTTCAGGGCACTAAACCCCATGGAGGCAGATCCCTCTCAGAGGTGAGGCACATGAAACTATTAGGCAGCAGAAGGTGAAGTCTCTGGCATTCACTGCTGTGCCAAACCACAGCCACAATGCCCAGCCCACCATCTGAGTCAATGAGGTGCTCATGAGCATCAAGGGGGCCCCAGCAGAGCTTCCGGGGATGCCTTGCCATTGCCACCCAGAGCTGCGTCATCCAAAATCCTGCTGTCCCTCAGCAGCATACTGCCCACCCAAGGGCAGTACAGCTCCCCCTGGATCATCCCCTGTGACTCTTTGTTTGCAGGGCTCTGATGCTGACTGGCTCGTTCCCGCCATACACCATATTGCCAATATCATTGGGGAGAAGAAAAAAGATAAAATCAAGGAGTACGTCAAGGAGCTGTGTCAGGATTATCCAGATATCAGGTACATGAAACAGCAGATGCCAAAACAGCTGGGCTTCTTCCCAAAAAGCACCAGCTTGCCCCATGCCTTGGCCAAGCTCTTCAGCTTCTCTGCTGGTAACCACATGTCAAAGGTCAAGGTGCCAGCAACAGAGGGAATCCCACCTTACTTTTCTTTATTTATAGCTGTATCATTTTTCTCTTTTCCCCATCTGCTGGATCTTATGTAGCACACAAATTACCTCAAAAGCATTTACAGAACAGATCAGAATAGAATATTTCCATTTGGAAAAGCCTACAGGGATCATCTAGTCCAACTGCCTGACCACTTCAGGGCTGTACAAAAGTTAACACATGTTGTTAAGGGCATTGTCCAAATGCCCCTTAATTACTGACGGGCTTGGGGAATTGTCCACCACTTTAGGAAGCCTGTTCTAGTGTGTAACCAACCTCTGGGTAAAGAAATGCTGCCTAATGTCAGGTCTAAAGTGCTCTTTGCACAGCTTTGAACCATTCCCATGCCTCCTATTGAAGGATACCTTTTTATTCCTCCAGATTTATCTTGTTTCACTGTAAAGCTTGAGGCTGCTTTTCAGTGCATCACCAGTATTAGCCCAGCTTGCCAACAGGCTCCAGCTTTGGAGCAAATAGTTTGTCTCCTGTTCCCAAGCTCAGACTTCAAAGTGCAGCAGACAGTGACACAGTTCAGCTGCAGTTCCTGAAAGGGCTTCAACACAACCACTAAATTTTGGATTAAATTACAAATTCTTTCTTCTGTACTTTCCGTTTGCTGTTCCAAAGCAGCATCTGCAAAATTTAAGGCCCTTGGAAAAGCAAATAGAGTGACTATCTCTGTGTATAGCTAAGCTGCTGCATATCAGAAGTTACCTCGTCTTCTGCAGCTTCCTGCCAACCATTGAGAAGGAACATCAGTGGTACAGTTTGCAAAATATTCCATCAGTCATTTCAGAAGAAGACTGAAGGTTTTTGCACTGTGTTGGTTACACAGCTCCTGCTGGATAACATTTATACAGTCAAAATACCATAGATTTAACAACTTGCCCAAAACACTGAAGTGGACCTCAAATATTGAGGGGGTGGGGGGGGGGGAAGACGTTAAATACATTTT